>JZKD02S0372130.1:5774-18628 GCA_000966675.3 Picea glauca | reverse complement strand
C
Source organism: Picea glauca (assembly GCA_000966675.3). Classification (NCBI taxonomy): domain Eukaryota; kingdom Viridiplantae; phylum Streptophyta; class Pinopsida; order Pinales; family Pinaceae; genus Picea; species Picea glauca. The sequence goes on along the minus strand of JZKD02S0372130.1, from coordinate 18,627 downwards.
CCCACAATGATGGAATTTTCCACATATATTTGCATTCATCCTGGATGACACTTGGATCTCCAGGAGCTCTTTCCTTTCCACTTGTATTTTGTTCCTCTCCCCCAAAGGAACTTATGATAATAGGGTTGATTTCCCAAACTTTAGTAATTTACAAAATACATTATAATATTCCCTTGGGTTAAGCCCTCAAGATTAGCCCCTTTTTCCTAGTCTCTCGGCCTCCTTCCCTTTCCCTTATTAGTGGAGCTTAGTCCCCCATAACTCTTTCTTCGTGGTTTTTCTACATGAAACAGTGTATTTTTATTAATGATCTGCATAATTACATATACAAAAATAGGCTCATTGTCCTTAGCATTTAGGCTCTCCATCCTAATAAACACATAAGCTTCCAGATTATAAATACTTGTCTCAACATCCTATAAACTTCATTAAAAATCATTACAATTAATCAGGAGCTCGACCTTGGGGTATTACAATCCCCTCCCCTTATTTGTGCATTTTCCTCAGTGCAACTTATTTACATAACATCAACAAGATTTTCAAAATCTTCAAAAAGATGTGGGTATTCTTCCCACATAACATCTTCATTCTCCCAAGTTGTGTCATCAGGATCGTACCAGGTCCATTGGAACTTTACAAGCCCTATGGATTGATTCTGGAGATGTTTTATTTTCTGGTCCAGAATGCGTATTGGATGCACTTGAAAAGCTCTTTCTTTCTCCACCTGAATCACATTCCAATCAATAACATGATTAGCATCAGGTGTATATTTCTTAAGCAATGATACATGGAATAGATTATGTATAAGCATAGATGTAGGTAATGAAAGAATGTAATCTATTGGTCCAATCCTCTCTAGGATTTCAAATGTCCCACAATATATAGTTGCCAACTTGTAACAATTTCCCAACTTTAGGGAACTTTTGTTGGTCTTCACCTTCGAGAAAACATGATCACCCACTTTAAATTCCCTATGAGTTTTGTTCTTGTCAACATAGCTTTTCTGCCTGTCTTGGAAAGCCTTTAAATTCTATTTAATCTTTGACATCTTCTCTTCCATTTATCTTAGGAACTATGTCCCAATCACTGCTTTGTCAACTGGGTTGTCCCATATTACTGGTGTGTTGCACTTTTTTCCATAAAGTGCCTAAAATGGGCTCATCTTCAATGATGCTTGGTACCCATTGTTGTAGGAAAATTATACCAAGTGTAGATAATCTTCCCATTTATATGGTTTGTCCATCACATACATCTTTAGCAAATATTCTATCACTTTGTTCACCCTTTCTGTTTTCCCATCAGTTTCTGGGTGATAAGTTGTGTTGAAGTTCAAATTTGTTCTGAACCCTTTGAATAACCCCTTCCAAAACTTTGAGGTAAACTCTGGGTCTCTGTCAGACAAAATTGTCTCGGGTATGCCATGCAAGTGTGCTACTTCCCTCATATAAATATCAGCAACATTGGTTTCCTTGTGATTAACCTTCATAGGAATGAAATGGACAGCTTTAGAAAGCTTTTCCACCACCACCATGATAACATGATGTTTCTTGCTTGTTCTGGGAAATTTGGTGATGAAATCCATTGTCACCACTTCCCACTTCCAATCAGGAATGGGTATTGGATGTAGCAACCCATCTATGTGTCTATGCTCAGCCTTGACCCTTTGACACTCCAAGCATTTTGCAATGTATTCAACAATCTCCCTTTTTATGCATGTCCAATAATAGTGGCTCTTGACTACTGAAATTATTTTCTGATATCCTGGGTGTTGAGCATAAGGTACATTATTCATCTCTTTTAAAATCATACTCCTCAATTCAAGAGAATTGGGGACATAATTTATGCTCTTGTACAAGAGAATTCCACCAATTCCCAATTCACAATATTCAACTTTCTGTTGCATTTTACCTTGCTGCAATTTTTCTACCAATTCCTTGTATTGCAAATCAACTTTTGCAGCCTCAAAAATTCTTCCTTTAAGATTTGTTTGATACATGTTGATGGTTGTAGCATGCGGTTCATGAACTCTCCTACTGAGTGAATCAACCACTTTTTTCTCCTTTTCTTTTATGTTCTTAATATCAAAGTCATACTCACAGAGGAATTCAAACCATCTACTTTGCCTAGAATTCAAAGTTGGCTAATCAAAAAAGTATTTCAGACCATTATGGTCTATCCTCAACTCAAACCTCTTTCCCATGAGGTAGTGCCTCCACTTATTCAAGGAATGCACTATGGATTCCAACTCCAAATCATGAGTGGCATAGATCCTTTCATTCTCTTTAAATTTTATGGATTCAAAACATATCGCAAATCTGTTCTGACTAAGGACTCCACCAAGTCCTTCTTTGCATGCATCTGTGCAAACTACAAAATATTTATTCAGATAAAAAATTCTCAAAATTGGAATGTTGGCTAACAACTACTTCAATTGTTGGAAGCTCTTTTCATGTTTTGTTGTCCATTGAAACTTCACCCCCCTTCCTTTGCAAGGAAGTGATTGGGTGAGAAATTCTCAAAAACCCTGCAATGAATCTTCTGTAGTATCCAGCTAGACCCGTGAAGGTTCATACTTCTATCACATTATTAGGTGTTTTCCACCCTTTAATGGCCTCAATATTTTCAGGGTCCACTGCTATCCCTTCTTCAGATATCATATGCCCCAAATAGTGAATTCAGTTTTGATAAAATGAGCACTTGCTCAATTTGGCATACAACTGATGCTCTCTTAACACTTGTAACACCATACTTAAATTATGATCATGTTATTCTTCTGACTTGGCATATACAAGGATGTCACCTAAAAATACAATGAAAAACTTGTCTAAATAATCCCAAAAAACACCATTCATTAAGCACATAAAAAAAAACTGGTGCATTTGATAACCCAAATGGCACCACTGTGAATTCGTAATGACCATACTTTTTCCTGAAGGTGGTCTTTTTGATGTCTTCATATTTGATCCTTACTTGATGATATCCTGAACTAAGATCAATCTTTGATAATTCCTTGCATCTTTTAACTTATCAAAGAGATCATCAATCCTTGGCAAAGGATACTTGTTCTTTATAGTTACCTTGTTCAATTGTTTGAATTCAATGCACAATCTCAACATCCCATCTTTGTTCTTCAAAAATAATACTAGAGAACCCCATGGTGACACACTTGGAAGTATATACCCCTTCTTTAGAAGCTCTTCAAGATTTATTTTCAACTCCTTCAACTCTGGTGTACTCATTCTGGAGGGAGTCTTTGATATTGGAGTTGCTACATGCATCAAATTTATAGAGAAATTAATATCTCTCTTTGGGGGTAGTCTTGGTATCTCCTTCAACAAATCCTCAAAATATTTCAAGACTGAGTGATCCTCCATATTTGGCACCTTATCCTTAGGTGCTTCCTCCATATGGGTTGCAAATATTTGGCATCCCTTCCTATAACACTTCTTCAATTGCATTGCTGAGACCTCTCGGATGGTAACTGCCCTAGTAATTCCTTGGATTGTTCTTGGATTCCCTTCCTCATCCAGGAAAGTAAATGCATTGCTATGGTAGTCTAAGATAGCATGGTGTTGGTACAACCAATCCATACCAATTACACAGTCATACGAATCCAATGGCAGGATGCCCAAATAGTCCTTGGTACTTATCCCATTCATATCCACTGGAAATGATTTGACAAACTCAACCACTTTTCTCTTGGCTCATGTAGCCAGATGTACCAACCAAGATTTCTCATTCTTGATTATTGGAAAAAGAAATATTTCCACAACTTTAGGATCTATGTAACTATGACTAGCTCTTGAATCTACCAAAATAGTAAAGGCATGGTTATTTATCATACCTTCTACTTCAATCATGTGTTATTGAAACTCCTCTTTCTTGTTGTCAAGGGTTGCATAGATCCTAGGCACACTTCTTACCATGTCCTCCATTGTTTCTTGTTTTTGTACATTGTGGACAACTCTCACGTTGTCACCTTTGTGATGACAATCTATATACTTATGGTCTTCTTTACAACCCCAACATTAAATGGGTGTCTACCTTGGCCTTTGCCCACCTACCTCATCCATTATGTGCTCTCTAAAATATGGTTGTCCTTGAGGATTGTTTCTGAAAAAAGGGTGGCTTGTTCCCCTTTTTCCTTTGTTCCTTATTAAACTTATTCTTGTCCTCCCAAGCCTTCTAGAAAGTAGGACTTCCTTTTTGATGATCATATAAGAATTTTCCTCTCCTTATGGTTTCCTCCAAAGTCTTGGGATCATCATATTGGATTTTATCACTGACGAAATATGGCAGCCCACTCAGGTACCTCTGAATATTAACTGTCTCATTCTTGATGAAGGATACATACTTCAACAACTCTAAATATCTCCTTTCATATTCATCAATAGTCATGTTTCCTAGTTTGAGTTCAAAGAACTCTTTCATTTTTTTTTCATAATACCTCTTGTTTAGGTATTTATTCTCAAAATGCCTCTTGAATTTCTTCCAAGTCACATTTTTCTCTCTGAGGTGCTACACTTGCACAAGATGATCCCAACACATGGATGCCTTTCCTTCCAGTTGATAGATAAAAATTCTTCCTTCTACATGGGAGGAATAGTTATGCAATTGGAAGTACTTTCTCATGCCTAGCAACCATGTCTCAGCATCTTCATCCTTATTGTGCTCTCAATCAAATGTAGGAGGTTTGATATTATTCATTTATCCTTTCAACTCATCCACCCCAGACCTCCTACAATTATTCTTGACAGGGGATGGACTTGAGATACAGTGTGATATTCTATGGGAATGCTTTTGGGAGTGATGGTGATGTCTTGTACCACTCCTTGATCTTCCTTTCTTCTCAGGAGTCCCATGAATTCCTTATTTGTTGGATCCACTCTCCTTATCCAAAAAAATTTCAATTATTTCCAGGCTCTGAATTAACTTCATGTTGAATTCTTCCTATTGCTCTTTGGATTTCATAAGCCTTTCATTATCAGCCTTTTGGCTTTGGAAATTTGTTTGCAATTTTCTGAGGGTCTCATCCAGGTTTATGTCTTTCTCCTTTCCTCCTCCATGTCCATTGGATTTGGTTCCTTCCATACCTATCTGGACATTCAAACCTATGATTTCATATTCTTAACTGTAGGCTATCTGTGTATCATACATCACTCTGCACTCTATGCTGATTCTGATCTGACAACTGTTAACCATGCAAAAATGTGCAACCAATGAAACTTGTTAGACTAACTGTTCTTAATAATTTCATGAAAATATGAACTATTTTGATTCATTAATATATATCAAACTTATTTTCTTTTGATTTCCTGAGAAATTGACTATTCAGATCCAATTTCTAGATGAACACTTATCTTCCACTATTCAATACCTTTACAATACCTACTTCCATGCTCAATTCTGAGTTTTGAGCCAAAAGTTATGGATACTTGAACAATTTTCCTTTTTAGTGATGCAATCTTGTACATGGTTTCTTCCAAATCATAGTCAAATTGGATCTTGGATCCATGCTAGATCCCTCCTTTAGGTTTATAGGCCTTTATTACTTCTTTAGGTGTAGGTATCTGCAATTAACAACTCTATGGGCTCCTTCTCTAATCCCTTTTCCTATTCTTAAAAAAATATTTCGGGAGCTAGCCCCTTTCCTTCGGCCTCCAAATTCATGTGACTAGGGGCTTTGACCCAATGCTAAAAAATAGGCACCTATCCTATGATTTGGGCCTTCGAGGATTTGAAACGTTGGGGATTCAGATGATATGCCTCCATTACAATACATTTTCCTTGAACGTCAATTCTCCAAATACTCAGAGGACATACAGATCAACAATCCTTATTCCTTGTTTAGATATACAGTGAATAGAAGCTCCGAGACTCCGGGCTTCGAAGGTTTTCCTAAGAACTTCTTCATAGATCTCCTGGAGTGTCGAACTATCAGAGATCCTATCCTTCCTCCACATGTCATCTCCCCATCAATAGTTTAGATTAACTATAGCCCTCCGGGAGTTATCGACCCACAACAAATTGCAACTCATATCCTCCGTAGTACCATTCCTCCAGACTACATAATATGGCACCACGCATCCTCTCTAATCAATGGTCATGAACGAATCTGGCCTTCAGGCCTCTGAAAGTCCTCAAAATCAACTACTTATACCTTGAATCCTCTGGATCATGAAATCTACTACTGCATGTCCCCTCCCAATGATCTATGAGGATTTACTCCGCTCTTCATAGATTCAGGTTTCATCTTCCTCTCACTTCATTCCTTCTAAATGTCGAAGTGGCGAACTCCTGTGGTCCACTTAGTACTGCACACCCGGGTGCTACATGCAAGATTTAAAGAAGTCAACACAAGCCCCAATCTGAGGGGTGACACTTGTCAAGTTCTAACTGCAAAATCATCCTTTCAAAAGCACAAAACACACTGAGATGTGGCACGCATCATATGTGTTCACATCACCCCAGGTGACATCACCAGGCCATGTCACTTCAAAAGTTCAGGACTTAGAGACTTCNTTCACCCTTTCTGTTTTCCCATCAGTTTCTGGGTGATAAGTTGTGTTGAAGTTCAAATTTGTTCTGAACCCTTTGAATAACCCCTTCCAAAACTTTGAGGTAAACTCTGGGTCTCTGTCAGACAAAATTGTCTCGGGTATGCCATGCAAGTGTGCTACTTCCCTCATATAAATATCAGCAACATTGGTTTCCTTGTGATTAACCTTCATAGGAATGAAATGGACAGCTTTAGAAAGCTTTTCCACCACCACCATGATAACATGATGTTTCTTGCTTGTTCTGGGAAATTTGGTGATGAAATCCATTGTCACCACTTCCCACTTCCAATCAGGAATGGGTATTGGATGTAGCAACCCATCTATGTGTCTATGCTCAGCCTTGACCCTTTGACACTCCAAGCATTTTGCAATGTATTCAACAATCTCCCTTTTTATGCATGTCCAATAATAGTGGCTCTTGACTACTGAAATTATTTTCTGATATCCTGGGTGTTGAGCATAAGGTACATTATTCATCTCTTTTAAAATCATACTCCTCAATTCAAGAGAATTGGGGACATAATTTATGCTCTTGTACAAGAGAATTCCACCAATTCCCAATTCACAATATTCAACTTTCTGTTGCATTTTACCTTGCTGCAATTTTTCTACCAATTCCTTGTATTGCAAATCAACTTTTGCAGCCTCAAAAATTCTTCCTTTAAGATTTGTTTGATACATGTTGATGGTTGTAGCATGCGGTTCATGAACTCTCCTACTGAGTGAATCAACCACTTTTTTCTCCTTTTCTTTTATGTTCTTAATATCAAAGTCATACTCACAGAGGAATTCAAACCATCTACTTTGCCTAGAATTCAAAGTTGGCTAATCAAAAAAGTATTTCAGACCATTATGGTCTATCCTCAACTCAAACCTCTTTCCCATGAGGTAGTGCCTCCACTTATTCAAGGAATGCACTATGGATTCCAACTCCAAATCATGAGTGGCATAGATCCTTTCATTCTCTTTAAATTTTATGGATTCAAAACATATCGCAAATCTGTTCTGACTAAGGACTCCACCAAGTCCTTCTTTGCATGCATCTGTGCAAACTACAAAATATTTATTCAGATAAAAAATTCTCAAAATTGGAATGTTGGCTAACAACTACTTCAATTGTTGGAAGCTCTTTTCATGTTTTGTTGTCCATTGAAACTTCACCCCCCTTCCTTTGCAAGGAAGTGATTGGGTGAGAAATTCTCAAAAACCCTGCAATGAATCTTCTGTAGTATCCAGCTAGACCCGTGAAGGTTCATACTTCTATCACATTATTAGGTGTTTTCCACCCTTTAATGGCCTCAATATTTTCAGGGTCCACTGCTATCCCTTCTTCAGATATCATATGCCCCAAATAGTGAATTCAGTTTTGATAAAATGAGCACTTGCTCAATTTGGCATACAACTGATGCTCTCTTAACACTTGTAACACCATACTTAAATTATGATCATGTTATTCTTCTGACTTGGCATATACAAGGATGTCACCTAAAAATACAATGAAAAACTTGTCTAAATAATCCCAAAAAACACCATTCATTAAGCACATAAAAAAAAACTGGTGCATTTGATAACCCAAATGGCACCACTGTGAATTCGTAATGACCATACTTTTTCCTGAAGGTGGTCTTTTTGATGTCTTCATATTTGATCCTTACTTGATGATATCCTGAACTAAGATCAATCTTTGATAATTCCTTGCATCTTTTAACTTATCAAAGAGATCATCAATCCTTGGCAAAGGATACTTGTTCTTTATAGTTACCTTGTTCAATTGTTTGAATTCAATGCACAATCTCAACATCCCATCTTTGTTCTTCAAAAATAATACTAGAGAACCCCATGGTGACACACTTGGAAGTATATACCCCTTCTTTAGAAGCTCTTCAAGATTTATTTTCAACTCCTTCAACTCTGGTGTACTCATTCTGGAGGGAGTCTTTGATATTGGAGTTGCTACATGCATCAAATTTATAGAGAAATTAATATCTCTCTTTGGGGGTAGTCTTGGTATCTCCTTCAACAAATCCTCAAAATATTTCAAGACTGAGTGATCCTCCATATTTGGCACCTTATCCTTAGGTGCTTCCTCCATATGGGTTGCAAATATTTGGCATCCCTTCCTATAACACTTCTTCAATTGCATTGCTGAGACCTCTCGGATGGTAACTGCCCTAGTAATTCCTTGGATTGTTCTTGGATTCCCTTCCTCATCCAGGAAAGTAAATGCATTGCTATGGTAGTCTAAGATAGCATGGTGTTGGTACAACCAATCCATACCAATTACACAGTCATACGAATCCAATGGCAGGATGCCCAAATAGTCCTTGGTACTTATCCCATTCATATCCACTGGAAATGATTTGACAAACTCAACCACTTTTCTCTTGGCTCATGTAGCCAGATGTACCAACCAAGATTTCTCATTCTTGATTATTGGAAAAAGAAATATTTCCACAACTTTAGGATCTATGTAACTATGACTAGCTCTTGAATCTACCAAAATAGTAAAGGCATGGTTATTTATCATACCTTCTACTTCAATCATGTGTTATTGAAACTCCTCTTTCTTGTTGTCAAGGGTTGCATAGATCCTAGGCACACTTCTTACCATGTCCTCCATTGTTTCTTGTTTTTGTACATTGTGGACAACTCTCACGTTGTCACCTTTGTGATGACAATCTATATACTTATGGTCTTCTTTACAACCCCAACATTAAATGGGTGTCTACCTTGGCCTTTGCCCACCTACCTCATCCATTATGTGCTCTCTAAAATATGGTTGTCCTTGAGGATTGTTTCTGAAAAAAGGGTGGCTTGTTCCCCTTTTTCCTTTGTTCCTTATTAAACTTATTCTTGTCCTCCCAAGCCTTCTAGAAAGTAGGACTTCCTTTTTGATGATCATATAAGAATTTTCCTCTCCTTATGGTTTCCTCCAAAGTCTTGGGATCATCATATTGGATTTTATCACTGACGAAATATGGCAGCCCACTCAGGTACCTCTGAATATTAACTGTCTCATTCTTGATGAAGGATACATACTTCAACAACTCTAAATATCTCCTTTCATATTCATCAATAGTCATGTTTCCTAGTTTGAGTTCAAAGAACTCTTTCATTTTTTTTTCATAATACCTCTTGTTTAGGTATTTATTCTCAAAATGCCTCTTGAATTTCTTCCAAGTCACATTTTTCTCTCTGAGGTGCTACACTTGCACAAGATGATCCCAACACATGGATGCCTTTCCTTCCAGTTGATAGATAAAAATTCTTCCTTCTACATGGGAGGAATAGTTATGCAATTGGAAGTACTTTCTCATGCCTAGCAACCATGTCTCAGCATCTTCATCCTTATTGTGCTCTCAATCAAATGTAGGAGGTTTGATATTATTCATTTATCCTTTCAACTCATCCACCCCAGACCTCCTACAATTATTCTTGACAGGGGATGGACTTGAGATACAGTGTGATATTCTATGGGAATGCTTTTGGGAGTGATGGTGATGTCTTGTACCACTCCTTGATCTTCCTTTCTTCTCAGGAGTCCCATGAATTCCTTATTTGTTGGATCCACTCTCCTTATCCAAAAAAATTTCAATTATTTCCAGGCTCTGAATTAACTTCATGTTGAATTCTTCCTATTGCTCTTTGGATTTCATAAGCCTTTCATTATCAGCCTTTTGGCTTTGGAAATTTGTTTGCAATTTTCTGAGGGTCTCATCCAGGTTTATGTCTTTCTCCTTTCCTCCTCCATGTCCATTGGATTTGGTTCCTTCCATACCTATCTGGACATTCAAACCTATGATTTCATATTCTTAACTGTAGGCTATCTGTGTATCATACATCACTCTGCACTCTATGCTGATTCTGATCTGACAACTGTTAACCATGCAAAAATGTGCAACCAATGAAACTTGTTAGACTAACTGTTCTTAATAATTTCATGAAAATATGAACTATTTTGATTCATTAATATATATCAAACTTATTTTCTTTTGATTTCCTGAGAAATTGACTATTCAGATCCAATTTCTAGATGAACACTTATCTTCCACTATTCAATACCTTTACAATACCTACTTCCATGCTCAATTCTGAGTTTTGAGCCAAAAGTTATGGATACTTGAACAATTTTCCTTTTTAGTGATGCAATCTTGTACATGGTTTCTTCCAAATCATAGTCAAATTGGATCTTGGATCCATGCTAGATCCCTCCTTTAGGTTTATAGGCCTTTATTACTTCTTTAGGTGTAGGTATCTGCAATTAACAACTCTATGGGCTCCTTCTCTAATCCCTTTTCCTATTCTTAAAAAAATATTTCGGGAGCTAGCCCCTTTCCTTCGGCCTCCAAATTCATGTGACTAGGGGCTTTGACCCAATGCTAAAAAATAGGCACCTATCCTATGATTTGGGCCTTCGAGGATTTGAAACGTTGGGGATTCAGATGATATGCCTCCATTACAATACATTTTCCTTGAACGTCAATTCTCCAAATACTCAGAGGACATACAGATCAACAATCCTTATTCCTTGTTTAGATATACAGTGAATAGAAGCTCCGAGACTCCGGGCTTCGAAGGTTTTCCTAAGAACTTCTTCATAGATCTCCTGGAGTGTCGAACTATCAGAGATCCTATCCTTCCTCCACATGTCATCTCCCCATCAATAGTTTAGATTAACTATAGCCCTCCGGGAGTTATCGACCCACAACAAATTGCAACTCATATCCTCCGTAGTACCATTCCTCCAGACTTCAGAATATGGCACCACGCATCCTCTCTAATCAATGGTCATGAACAAATCTGGCCTTCAGGCCTCTGAAAGTCCTCAAAATCAACTACTTATACCTTGAATCCTCTGGTTCACGAAATCTACTGCTGCATGTCCCCTCCCAATGATCTATGAGGATTTACTCCGCTCTTCATAGATTCAGGGTTTCACCTTCCTCTCACTTCATTCCTTCTAAATGTCGAAGTGGCGAACTCCTGTGGTCCACTTAGTACTGCACACCCGGGTGCTACATGCAAGATTTAAAGAAGTCAACACAATCCCCAATCTAAGGGGTGACACTTGTCAAGTTCTAACTGCAAAATCATCCTTTCAAAAGCACAAAACACAGTGAGATGTGGCACGCATCATATGTGTTCACATCACCCCAGGTGACATCACCAGGCCATGTCACTTCAAAAGTTCAGGACTTAGAGACTTCGAGACTCCAGGACTTCGAGACTTTGGAGGTCCAGAAGTTCTTCCAATAGTTTTTCTCTAAACTTCGAACTCTCGAACTTCTTAACCTCCCAAGGCCCACGTAGTACAACTTTCACCAATCAAAGTGGTGACACATGTCCCCACCGTCGAGTGACAAGTGTCAGGTCCTAATTGATGCTAAGGGTCTATCAAAAGTAAAAAAATGAGTGACACATGGCAGACCTAGGTAGGTCCACATCACCCTAGGTGACATCATCATGCCACATCATATCCGAGGCTTCAGGACTTCGAGACTTCTTATCATCGAAACTTTCTCAAAACTACCAAACTACCCAATTGTCGAACTGTCGAACTGGTCCATGTCACTCCCAATGATGTCATCATGTCACATCACTTTGGCAACCTGGGACTTCAGATATTTCTTCACATCGACACTTTTTCAAAACTGATGAACTGTCGACTACCGACGACTGCTTCCCGTAGCTTTTGGAATTTTGCGATTTTGATGATGAACACCCCAAAACCCCCAAATTGTCAAACTACGAACATTTTTTAATATGAGGACATGTGTCCTTGGAATATGGATGGTACTGATTAGTTCCAAACTTCGGGACTTCGACAATTTTCTTTGTTATAGTTTTAAAGTGGTTGGAGGGGTGAAGTCCAAAGGACTTTCGTGCTTAACCTCTATGCACCTTCTCTAGATATCACGGTTGTGGGGGATCTATATTCTTCCAAATATATCCACAATTACCATGGTTTATCCAACCACTATACCCCCTGAGCTTCTGAACAACACCAAGGTGTTCCCTCAATGCCCTCTTAGCACTCTGTACATCAATTCCTTGTGGAATTTTTACTCCAAATTCCACATTCATGGCCCATCTAGGTTCAGTGTGGAAACTATGGGCTCTGATACCAGATTGTAATGTCTCCCGGCCACATTAGTTGGGGACACACCACTACTTCAAAACCAAACTACTCATAAACCAATTGTAACACACCCTAGTCTTAAGCCACTACGCTATGCATGCTCTGTTTGAGCTCATATATATATATATATATATATATATATATATATATATAT
>JZKD02S0372119.1:0-18628 GCA_000966675.3 Picea glauca | reverse complement strand
CTGTAAGCAGATTTCAGTCATTTGTGATTAATGAAATAAAGTCTTATTTCCGCTGCATCTCTGTGTTTATGTGTATTTCTGCATTTCATTGTGTTCCTACATAAATCCAGATCATCACTACCCTACAACCTGGAACACTAGCAAGTTTTTGATAGTGAGGACCAAGTCTCTTGTTTTCTTCAAAATGAGGATGAATTCACTAAAACTCAAATAAACCTTTTGGCTAAGGGAGGAAATATCAACGTTATGGATATACCTAATGGACCCTTACCCAAAGGAGTTGTTCCCCTAGAGATACTTTTTTATCGAAATGATATAAAGGGAAAGCATCAAGCAATATCGAAGATGAGGTCATCGAGTTCAATATTGGCACCAAGGAATCCCCAAAAAAGATCAAGTTTGGGAAGGGGACAACTCTTGATGAGAGGGAGAAGTTGATTTCTCTCATAAGAGAATTTAAGGGTATTTTTACTTGGTCATATGAAAATTTGTAGACTTAACGAGAAGACATTATACAACACGCTATTCCCCTTAAGGAATGCACAAAACCCTTCAGGAAAAATCTCACATAAATGAACCTAAAATTCACACCACAAGTTCAAAAGGAGTTGCAAAAGATGGTTGAGGCAGGGATAATAGAACCCATCAAGTACTTGTCCTTGATATCCAACCTTGTCATTTTTCAGAAAAAGACTACAGATATCAAGATATGCGTTGACTTCAGAAACTTGAACCAAGCCTCACTTAAGGAATATTATCCTTTGTCAAACATGGAGTACCTTTTGTAAAGAGTTACTAGAGCAGGAATGATGTCCATGCTTGATGGATGTTCACGATATAACCAGGTACTCGCAAAGAAGGATGACTAGCTTAAAACCACTTTGACTACCCCTTGGGAAACTTACAAGTATTTGAGAATGACTTTTGGGTTGACAAACACATGAACTACTTTCCAACGTGCCATGGATTATGCTTTCAGGGATCTAATCAAGAAACTCGTAGAGATTTACCAGGATGACCTAACCACTATCTCCAAGAAAAGTAATCGACATATCCAACACTTAAGGACTATTTTTCAAAGGTGCAGACAATATGGCATTTCTCTTAACCCAAAGAAATCATTTTTTTGTGGATAAAGGGAAGTTATTAGGAAACATTATTTCCAAATATGACATCTTGATAGATCCTTCTAGAAATGAATCCATCAAGAAAATCCCTCTCCCTAAAGACAAGAAAGCATTGCAATCTTTCTTTAGAGAGATCAACTTCATAAGGAGGTTCATTCCAAACTTTGCTAAAATAGTGAAACCCCTTAATCGATTTTTAAAAAATATACCTGTTTCAAATGGAATGATGAGGGAAAGAAGGCTTTCCAACATATCAAAGAGGCAATAACTATCGCGCCATTCTTAGTCAGTCCATATTTTTCTAAGGATTTCATCATCTTCTTTGTTCGCCTCAAAAGACACCATAGTAGGAGTTCTTATGCAAAAGAATGATCAAGGAGATGAACAACCTATCACTTTCATGAGAAAAACCCTTAGAGACTTAGAGCTAAATTACACCATTACGGAAAAGCAAGCCTATGCTCTTGTCAAGTCCCTCAATCATTTTAGAACCTACATAGGGTATAGCAAGATTAAAGCTTTCGTCTCGTACCCTGCCGTGAAGGATGTCTTATCACAACATGATTGTCTTGGATCGAGGGGAAAATGGGTTTCACAAATACAAGAGTACGAACTGGAGATCAAACCATCCAATATAATCAAGGGCCAAGGATTAGCTAAGATATTGACATAAATCAATCGGGATTATATCAAAATTGGAGAAAGAGAATAGATCAATGTTGTCATAAGTGAAATTGAGGATGGTGAATGGTATTTAGACATTATTTACTATTTGAAGAATCTTCCTTGTCTTGATCATATTGTCAATCATAAGAGGAGAGCCTTAAGGCTCAAAGCCATGAAGTATTTCTTGACGTAGGATGGTCTCATATGGAGGAACCCCGATGGGGTAATCCTCAGGTGTGTAAATAAAGAAGAAGAAGACGAGCTAGTTGCATAGTTTCATTCAGGATATTGTGGAGGCCATTTTGCAACTCGTACTACCGTCCATAAAATTTTGAGGGCAAGATATTATTGGCCTACTCTTTTCTCTGACACACATCACTACGTCAGGTCATGTCATCCTTTCCAGTTCTTTGTTGGAAAGAAACACCTCCCTGCCCTCCCTCTTAAACCAGTTGTTGTAGAGGCACCCTTCCAATAGTGGTGACTGGACTTCATTGGTAAGTTCAAGGACAACTCTAGTAATGGTTACTGATGGGTTTTGACAACCATAGACTATTTCACCCGATGGGTGGAAGTCGTCCCGACAAAGAAAAAAATGAAAGATGTGGTGATGAAATTCCTTGAAGAGAAGATTATCACTAGATTTAGTGTTCCTGCCAAGATAACCACAAACAATGCTAAGGATTTCAGTTTGATATAACTTAATGAGTTTTTTTTTCAAATATAGAATTTTTTTGTCACATTCTTCAGATTATTATCCTCAAGGAAATGGATTAGTAGAATCCAACAACAAGAACATCATGAAGATTGTAAAGAATATTGTTGGAGAAAATAATAAAAGTTGGGATAACAAGATCAAATATGCCTTGTGGGTAGACCACACAACTACTAAATAATCTACTAGGAAAACCCCTTTTGAATTAGTTGACAGGTTGGATTAGTTGACAGGTTGGAGGCATGTTGACCTATGGACCTTCAAATTCCATCCTTGCAATTATCCCAACATTTCACCAAAGATAAGGAAGCATTACAAGGGTGAATTGATCAACTCATGGAATTGGAGGAGACTCGAAGAATGGATTTTGATCAAATGCCAAGGAACCATGATAAAGTAAAAGGAAACTTTGATCGTAAAACAAAATTGAGAGACTTAAAGAAGGGGGATTTGGTCCTAATGTGGGACAAAAGAAGAGAAAGACTTGGAATGCACAAGAAGTTTGATAGTATGTGGTTGGGACCCTACACAATAGAGGAAATATCTTGGTTAGACTCTTTCTATTTGTCCACAATAGAAGGGAGGAGGATGCCATTATCGGTGAATGAATCCCTCCTCAAACATTATTTCCCAGATGGTACTTGACCTCTTCAAGGCCCATGCCCTAGGTAAGTAGGTAGGTCATCTTGCTTTCTTGCATTTTGCATCTTGATTGCTCATGATAGTTTAGCTGCATTTCATTTTTCTCTACTTGCATTTTGATTTACATGTTTCTCTTTTATCATATTATATGAAAAGTACAAAATTTTATTTTGTATATTAGAGGTCATTTTTGAGATTTTTATTTTTGATATATATGAGCAAAGGGTGAGTGACCCACCCTAGATTTTACGTTTTTATGTTTCAGTGTAGGCACAAGTATGACCAGGAGATGTTGAGGTTCTCATGCACTCTACAATGAGTACATGTCTCCGAGTAGGAGCCAAATGTTATCCCCAATTTCTAGGGATAACTGAGGAGATGATGTCTCAAGGGCCTTAGGTTACATGCATGGAGCAATGAGAGACAGATGATTGACATCATCGAGATGCATAGATAGAGACTCGCTTCATCACCGCACATCCTAGATTCATGATGATGGCATCAACCACATCAAATTTCTTCCAGAAGATGATGGGTCTTGCTCCATGAGGTGCAAGTCATGTATTGTGGTAAGTTTCACTTTAATACTTGAGGCATTTGTGAATGTTTCATTTAAAGCTTCTTTTGATTATAGAACATCTGCTTGGAAATAATGTCTTTGCCCTGTTTCACCTTGGTGTTTGACATTGTTCCCTAGTAAGTGGTCACCCTTAAGGATGGGTATGCTATTGGGAGGTCTCCTTAATGAGTCATCATAACATTCCCGATCATACTTGTCATTTTCCACAATTCATCCTTTTCGTCTCCCTGTCTTTTGGAATTTTCGGATGTACTGAACCAAGAAGGGATTGTACATAATTTCATGGGAAGAAGGGGCTGAAGGCCTAAAGGTTTGTAGCTAGAAAAAGATAAAATCCAATCATAAAACTTCTAGATGCTCGCCCAAGGATCACAAGGACAATGAAATGTCTCTCATAAGAAACTAATGGGACCTATGAAAAATAACAATATAAAAATTCCAACCAAGGTAGAGCATGTGTGGGCAACGTTTTTCATGCTTAGGTAGAAGTCCCACACATTGGCTTCAACTTGGGGAAGCATAGTGTGATGAGGGTAGAGTCAAGATAGGCAATGTTTTTCATGCTTAGGTAGAAGTTCCACCTTAGCTTTAACCTGGAAACATTTTAAATAATTAATGGCAATAAATGGGCTTGGAAAAAGGATGCATTGAAAACGAAGGTGCAACACACCCTCTACAAAGGTGACCATAAATGAGATAATACAAACCCTTGTATGTCTTGAGCCCCATGCCCAAAAGTCTTAACCCCATCCACTTCATATTCTCTGCATGACTTAGAGAGGCTTCCACCTAGGAAACACTCCTTGAATTAAGGACCGATTCACCCAATAGGTCACCATGTCAACCCTCCCATACCTAAACTTGAAAAATTGCATAGGGTCTTTGAGCACTTGTTTAATTTGATGAGGTAGGTTTTTATGTACACACTTGGGTGGTTATTATATTAAAATTGATTTTACTGACCATGATGCTTTGAATTGAGATCCTTGGAGGGTGCACTTGTCTGTCTTTTCATGACCTTGTTGATGGATGTTTTGGAGGAACAAGCTCAGCTTGGGCCTTCATTGGCGCAGTAAGCCCATTGATTGGATGCCATAGCCCAGGCCTTGGGGAAATACAAGAGATGAATGTTACATTTGGAGGTAAAGGAAGAGACCTCAAAGGAATTCACCTAGCCCTTACAAGCCCAAGGATTTTCCTTTAGAGGCTAAAACATCATCTTGGAGGGCTTGACGTCACCCTAGAGCTAGGGTTTTGGTGGTGATGGTGATGTTTGATGGAAACTTGGCACTTTTGATGAGGAAGATCCCTTGTACCTTGGAGAGAAGACCCCAATGCATGAAGAGAAGGCCTTTGGAGGCCCAATGATTTCATCCTCAAGCTCAACGACTTGCTAAAGTGACCAAGATGTCACCCTAGAAGGGGTTGATGTCATATTTTAGGGTTTCTTTTGTGCATTTTTAAAGTTAAATTAAATTTACTTTGTAAAGGGGAAAAATAAAGGGGGAATGGATCCCTTATTTTGTGGTTTGTCCTAATCCATGTGGAGAAACACTGTTTAGGAGTTATGTATAAATAAGGATTCATTTCATTTCATTTTAGACATAACTCTCTCACATGAGAAGACTACTTGGCTGAAATTTGCACTCTACTTGGGAAATATGGATTATATATCTCTTGTGCAACTATATCTTGGTGTCTTTTATATTGGTATATTGTGGATCTAATGTGGTGCACACCTCTTGGATGCTTGATCTCTTGTTTTGGATGGATATTGCTTGGTAACCTAGGGTTTGTTCATGCTATTTATGGAATTGGTAAGGAAATTTCTGCATTTTGTTGGCATTTTATTCTAGTTTCATTGATATTATTGTCTCAAACCCTTGGAGGAGTATAAGGGCATACCAAGGTTCATCTTATTTTCTAGTTGTAAGCCATTTTTACAAGGTTGCTAGGAGAGTAAAAGGGCTTACACCCTCCTAGCCTTACCTTAGTTGGTTTTGAATGCTTTAGAGAGTAGAAGAGCCTACACCCCTAGTGATATTGTGGATCTAAATCTTACATCCAAGACTCCATTTACACAATATATACAAAGCAATAATCTGAAAATTGCATTGGAGAAATAAATTACTTGCATTGGAATGCGTGATTTTACGAGATATTCGAATTGCTTATAGTGGAATCAATCATTTTCCTTAATAGCTTGCTTGAGCCACTAGAGAATTTTGATTGGTCAAGGATATATTATTGCTGTTATAAAATTAATGCTACATCCATTAGAGATGCAACAAATTCATTTAAACTTCTTTCTCTTACTCGATTTTCTACCATCAGAAATTGCTAAGAAGCTGCCATACTAATCTACTAGTCATTGTGCATCTTTTGGGTGGTTTACTTGTGATTTTTGGTGGTTGAAACTTTATGTTGTAGAAAATATTTTCTACAGCCATAAGGCTTCTATAATTAATCTATGAAAACACTATCTAACATCCCTCCTTTACCGTCAAAGTTTGTGCTTGAATATTGGAAATTTATCTATTGATTTAGTGCTTCGTTGTCCAATACTTACTCAATAATTTTGATGGTTATTTCTGTAGTAAATAATTGATTTCATTGTTAATATATATGTTTGTTTACTCCTATAATTTAGGACATCAAGTTTCACTTGATTTTCCATTGGAATATTGGGCATGTCTACTTGTTTTTCTCTTGTCTTGGGAAGGTATTATCCTCTACTGCAGGTACTCAAACGTTTGGAAACCATTGACCATATACAAGACTTGTTTCCAGTCCATCTTCCACTTCTTAGCTTGACCTATAGGGGCATCATCTTCCACTACTCCACTTTCCATCTCATTTTCCCCTAGGGTCACCCTGGATACCACCCTTGTGTAGGATTTCTCCTTCACTAAAGTGAGGGGAGTACTTACCTAAGGTAACAAGGGGTAGTTACTTCTATAGTTCTCACCATCTTATGGATTGGGTCGATATTTTCCCAACCTATAGTTTGTGCAATAACAAATCCATATTGTTGCTCCTTGTATTTCATAAGCCTCTCATTACCATCTTTATAGATTTGGACATCCTTTTGCAGTCCCTCTATGGTTTCTAACAAGTGTATGCACTCCTCCTTGCCTTCTCTATGCTCATTGGATTCTTTATTATCAATACCCGTACTGATATACAAACCCCAGTTTTCATCATTGCGATGATAAGTTCTCTACATATCTTCCATGATTTTGACTCTCTATGTTGATTATGTCCTATTCTAATCGTTATTAATTCTACAAAATGCGCAGACAATAAGATTGGTTAGACAAAATCATGTGACAACTTCATGAAAACTTTGCACAATTTTTTCATAATCCTTTCTTCTGATTTCTTCGATGATTTTATTGTCTCAATTCAAAATTTCTAGGTGAATAATTGGACTCCTCTTTCAAAATATTTCCCATTGAATGCTCCCTTGCGCAATTCTAAGTCTTGTGCAGTAAATTATGGTTATTTGGAATTCACCCAAATACCCTTTTACTCTTTCATTATTCTTTCTAAAGCCCGTGCACGCACTATTATTCAACACGTACCAATGCACGATGTCAATATTTAACATATAGACGACATATCAATATTATGTATGCACCACAAGTTTTGCTCCGTGCAACCCCAAATTTTAGTGTGCTCACCTGCACACCATTATTTTCTGTGCATTTCTAGCACCACACCCCACATTGTAAAAATTTAGTGCACACACTTGCACATTCTTATTTTATGCCCATCATGGCCACTTACCAGTCCGAATTCTACCTTAAGTAGATACTTGGCCATACAGGCTTATTGTTGAAAATGGAGCTCTGATACAATTCTGTAATGTTCCCAGCTACCAACAATTACAAAATACTTTGATACCACTTTGTAACATCCCCAACTCACTGTTGGGCAATGCCACTCCAAAAAAAATCTAGTGCCAAGATACACTATAACGTTCCCTGTTACGATAATACTTGAAATATGTGTAGGAAACTCAAGGTAATGCGCACAATCCCAAGATGGATCACAACACACAAATTTTCCTCTTCTGACACTAGTTATAACAGTGGAATTAACACACAATACAACTGCGTGCAGAATCGTTCTGAGCACACAAGTACCACTATGCGTGTAACCACTCTGAACACATAATTATTACTGGGCATGCAACCGTTCTGGTGTTGCACATAGATTCAGTTCTCCTTGTGCGCACATATCTGCTTCCTTGCACACACAACGAATCCAACCTCTTGCATGCACATATTATTTCCCTACGCGCATGACAATTCTAGCCTCACCTCGAAAATTCATGAACTTTATTACAAAATTAACTAACATGAATACATAATAACTTTCATACTTATACTGGGAAAGAAAAATTCCATCATTGGTTTGCAAAACTTGGAGGCCAAGGAAATAGTGCAAAAAGCCTAAGTCTGTCATTTCAAATTTCTTCTTAAGAATGGTTTTCACATGGTTTAAAAGTTTTGAGTCACTACCNAAACTCAAATAAACCTTTTGGCTAAGGGAGGAAATATCAACGTTATGGATATACCTAATGGACCCTTACCCAAAGGAGTTGTTCCCCTAGAGATACTTTTTTATCGAAATGATATAAAGGGAAAGCATCAAGCAATATCGAAGATGAGGTCATCGAGTTCAATATTGGCACCAAGGAATCCCCAAAAAAGATCAAGTTTGGGAAGGGGACAACTCTTGATGAGAGGGAGAAGTTGATTTCTCTCATAAGAGAATTTAAGGGTATTTTTACTTGGTCATATGAAAATTTGTAGACTTAACGAGAAGACATTATACAACACGCTATTCCCCTTAAGGAATGCACAAAACCCTTCAGGAAAAATCTCACATAAATGAACCTAAAATTCACACCACAAGTTCAAAAGGAGTTGCAAAAGATGGTTGAGGCAGGGATAATAGAACCCATCAAGTACTTGTCCTTGATATCCAACCTTGTCATTTTTCAGAAAAAGACTACAGATATCAAGATATGCGTTGACTTCAGAAACTTGAACCAAGCCTCACTTAAGGAATATTATCCTTTGTCAAACATGGAGTACCTTTTGTAAAGAGTTACTAGAGCAGGAATGATGTCCATGCTTGATGGATGTTCACGATATAACCAGGTACTCGCAAAGAAGGATGACTAGCTTAAAACCACTTTGACTACCCCTTGGGAAACTTACAAGTATTTGAGAATGACTTTTGGGTTGACAAACACATGAACTACTTTCCAACGTGCCATGGATTATGCTTTCAGGGATCTAATCAAGAAACTCGTAGAGATTTACCAGGATGACCTAACCACTATCTCCAAGAAAAGTAATCGACATATCCAACACTTAAGGACTATTTTTCAAAGGTGCAGACAATATGGCATTTCTCTTAACCCAAAGAAATCATTTTTTTGTGGATAAAGGGAAGTTATTAGGAAACATTATTTCCAAATATGACATCTTGATAGATCCTTCTAGAAATGAATCCATCAAGAAAATCCCTCTCCCTAAAGACAAGAAAGCATTGCAATCTTTCTTTAGAGAGATCAACTTCATAAGGAGGTTCATTCCAAACTTTGCTAAAATAGTGAAACCCCTTAATCGATTTTTAAAAAATATACCTGTTTCAAATGGAATGATGAGGGAAAGAAGGCTTTCCAACATATCAAAGAGGCAATAACTATCGCGCCATTCTTAGTCAGTCCATATTTTTCTAAGGATTTCATCATCTTCTTTGTTCGCCTCAAAAGACACCATAGTAGGAGTTCTTATGCAAAAGAATGATCAAGGAGATGAACAACCTATCACTTTCATGAGAAAAACCCTTAGAGACTTAGAGCTAAATTACACCATTACGGAAAAGCAAGCCTATGCTCTTGTCAAGTCCCTCAATCATTTTAGAACCTACATAGGGTATAGCAAGATTAAAGCTTTCGTCTCGTACCCTGCCGTGAAGGATGTCTTATCACAACATGATTGTCTTGGATCGAGGGGAAAATGGGTTTCACAAATACAAGAGTACGAACTGGAGATCAAACCATCCAATATAATCAAGGGCCAAGGATTAGCTAAGATATTGACATAAATCAATCGGGATTATATCAAAATTGGAGAAAGAGAATAGATCAATGTTGTCATAAGTGAAATTGAGGATGGTGAATGGTATTTAGACATTATTTACTATTTGAAGAATCTTCCTTGTCTTGATCATATTGTCAATCATAAGAGGAGAGCCTTAAGGCTCAAAGCCATGAAGTATTTCTTGACGTAGGATGGTCTCATATGGAGGAACCCCGATGGGGTAATCCTCAGGTGTGTAAATAAAGAAGAAGAAGACGAGCTAGTTGCATAGTTTCATTCAGGATATTGTGGAGGCCATTTTGCAACTCGTACTACCGTCCATAAAATTTTGAGGGAAGGATATTATTGGCCTACTCTTTTCTCTGACACACATCACTACGTCAGGTCATGTCATCCTTTCCAGTTCTTTGTTGGAAAGAAACACCTCCCCGCCCTCCCTCTTAAACCAATGTTTGTAGAGGCACCCTTCCAACAGTGGTGACTGGACTTCATTGGTAAGTTCAAGAACAACTCTAGTAATGGTTACTGATGGGTTTTGACAACCATAGACTATTTCACCCGATGGGTGGAAGTCGTCGCGACAAATAAAAAAACGAAAGATGTGTTGATGAAATTCCTTGAAGAGAAGATTATCACTAGATTTAGTGTTCCTGCCAAGATAACCACAAACAATGCCAAGGATTTCAGTTTGATATAACTTAATGAGTTTTTTTTTCAAATATAGAATTTTTTTGTCACATTCTTCAGATTATTATCCTCAAGGAAATGGATTAGTAGAATCCAACAACAAGAACATCATGAAGATTGTAAAGAATATTGTTGGAGAAAATAATAAAAGTTGGGATAACAAGATCAAATATGCCTTGTGGGTAGACCACACAACTACTAAATAATCTACTAGGAAAACCCCTTTTGAATTAGTTGACAGGTTGGATTAGTTGACAGGTTGGAGGCATGTTGACCTATGGACCTTCAAATTCCATCCTTGCAATTATCCCAACATTTCACCAAAGATAAGGAAGCATTACAAGGGTGAATTGATCAACTCATGGAATTGGAGGAGACTCGAAGAATGGATTTTGATCAAATGCCAAGGAACCATGATAAAGTAAAAGGAAACTTTGATCGTAAAACAAAATTGAGAGACTTAAAGAAGGGGGATTTGGTCCTAATGTGGGACAAAAGAAGAGAAAGACTTGGAATGCACAAGAAGTTTGATAGTATGTGGTTGGGACCCTACACAATAGAGGAAATATCTTGGTTAGACTCTTTCTATTTGTCCACAATAGAAGGGAGGAGGATGCCATTATCGGTGAATGAATCCCTCCTCAAACATTATTTCCCAGATGGTACTTGACCTCTTCAAGGCCCATGCCCTAGGTAAGTAGGTAGGTCATCTTGCTTTCTTGCATTTTGCATCTTGATTGCTCATGATAGTTTAGCTGCATTTCATTTTTCTCTACTTGCATTTTGATTTACATGTTTCTCTTTTATCATATTATATGAAAAGTACAAAATTTTATTTTGTATATTAGAGGTCATTTTTGAGATTTTTATTTTTGATATATATGAGCAAAGGGTGAGTGACCCACCCTAGATTTTACGTTTTTATGTTTCAGTGTAGGCACAAGTATGACCAGGAGATGTTGAGGTTCTCATGCACTCTACAATGAGTACATGTCTCCGAGTAGGAGCCAAATGTTATCCCCAATTTCTAGGGATAACTGAGGAGATGATGTCTCAAGGGCCTTAGGTTACATGCATGGAGCAATGAGAGACAGATGATTGACATCATCGAGATGCATAGATAGAGACTCGCTTCATCACCGCACATCCTAGATTCATGATGATGGCATCAACCACATCAAATTTCTTCCAGAAGATGATGGGTCTTGCTCCATGAGGTGCAAGTCATGTATTGTGGTAAGTTTCACTTTAATACTTGAGGCATTTGTGAATGTTTCATTTAAAGCTTCTTTTGATTATAGAACATCTGCTTGGAAATAATGTCTTTGCCCTGTTTCACCTTGGTGTTTGACATTGTTCCCTAGTAAGTGGTCACCCTTAAGGATGGGTATGCTATTGGGAGGTCTCCTTAATGAGTCATCATAACATTCCCGATCATACTTGTCATTTTCCACAATTCATCCTTTTCGTCTCCCTGTCTTTTGGAATTTTCGGATGTACTGAACCAAGAAGGGATTGTACATAATTTCATGGGAAGAAGGGGCTGAAGGCCTAAAGGTTTGTAGCTAGAAAAAGATAAAATCCAATCATAAAACTTCTAGATGCTCGCCCAAGGATCACAAGGACAATGAAATGTCTCTCATAAGAAACTAATGGGACCTATGAAAAATAACAATATAAAAATTCCAACCAAGGTAGAGCATGTGTGGGCAACGTTTTTCATGCTTAGGTAGAAGTCCCACACATTGGCTTCAACTTGGGGAAGCATAGTGTGATGAGGGTAGAGTCAAGATAGGCAATGTTTTTCATGCTTAGGTAGAAGTTCCACCTTAGCTTTAACCTGGAAACATTTTAAATAATTAATGGCAATAAATGGGCTTGGAAAAAGGATGCATTGAAAACGAAGGTGCAACACACCCTCTACAAAGGTGACCATAAATGAGATAATACAAACCCTTGTATGTCTTGAGCCCCATGCCCAAAAGTCTTAACCCCATCCACTTCATATTCTCTGCATGACTTAGAGAGGCTTCCACCTAGGAAACACTCCTTGAATTAAGGACCGATTCACCCAATAGGTCACCATGTCAACCCTCCCATACCTAAACTTGAAAAATTGCATAGGGTCTTTGAGCACTTGTTTAATTTGATGAGGTAGGTTTTTATGTACACACTTGGGTGGTTATTATATTAAAATTGATTTTACTGACCATGATGCTTTGAATTGAGATCCTTGGAGGGTGCACTTGTCTGTCTTTTCATGACCTTGTTGATGGATGTTTTGGAGGAACAAGCTCAGCTTGGGCCTTCATTGGCGCAGTAAGCCCATTGATTGGATGCCATAGCCCAGGCCTTGGGGAAATACAAGAGATGAATGTTACATTTGGAGGTAAAGGAAGAGACCTCAAAGGAATTCACCTAGCCCTTACAAGCCCAAGGATTTTCCTTTAGAGGCTAAAACATCATCTTGGAGGGCTTGACGTCACCCTAGAGCTAGGGTTTTGGTGGTGATGGTGATGTTTGATGGAAACTTGGCACTTTTGATGAGGAAGATCCCTTGTACCTTGGAGAGAAGACCCCAATGCATGAAGAGAAGGCCTTTGGAGGCCCAATGATTTCATCCTCAAGCTCAACGACTTGCTAAAGTGACCAAGATGTCACCCTAGAAGGGGTTGATGTCATATTTTAGGGTTTCTTTTGTGCATTTTTAAAGTTAAATTAAATTTACTTTGTAAAGGGGAAAAATAAAGGGGGAATGGATCCCTTATTTTGTGGTTTGTCCTAATCCATGTGGAGAAACACTGTTTAGGAGTTATGTATAAATAAGGATTCATTTCATTTCATTTTAGACATAACTCTCTCACATGAGAAGACTACTTGGCTGAAATTTGCACTCTACTTGGGAAATATGGATTATATATCTCTTGTGCAACTATATCTTGGTGTCTTTTATATTGGTATATTGTGGATCTAATGTGGTGCACACCTCTTGGATGCTTGATCTCTTGTTTTGGATGGATATTGCTTGGTAACCTAGGGTTTGTTCATGCTATTTATGGAATTGGTAAGGAAATTTCTGCATTTTGTTGGCATTTTATTCTAGTTTCATTGATATTATTGTCTCAAACCCTTGGAGGAGTATAAGGGCATACCAAGGTTCATCTTATTTTCTAGTTGTAAGCCATTTTTACAAGGTTGCTAGGAGAGTAAAAGGGCTTACACCCTCCTAGCCTTACCTTAGTTGGTTTTGAATGCTTTAGAGAGTAGAAGAGCCTACACCCCTAGTGATATTGTGGATCTAAATCTTACATCCAAGACTCCATTTACACAATATATACAAAGCAATAATCTGAAAATTGCATTGGAGAAATAAATTACTTGCATTGGAATGCGTGATTTTACGAGATATTCGAATTGCTTATAGTGGAATCAATCATTTTCCTTAATAGCTTGCTTGAGCCACTAGAGAATTTTGATTGGTCAAGGATATATTATTGCTGTTATAAAATTAATGCTACATCCATTAGAGATGCAACAAATTCATTTAAACTTCTTTCTCTTACTCGATTTTCTACCATCAGAAATTGCTAAGAAGCTGCCATACTAATCTACTAGTCATTGTGCATCTTTTGGGTGGTTTACTTGTGATTTTTGGTGGTTGAAACTTTATGTTGTAGAAAATATTTTCTACAGCCATAAGGCTTCTATAATTAATCTATGAAAACACTATCTAACATCCCTCCTTTACCGTCAAAGTTTGTGCTTGAATATTGGAAATTTATCTATTGATTTAGTGCTTCGTTGTCCAATACTTACTCAATAATTTTGATGGTTATTTCTGTAGTAAATAATTGATTTCATTGTTAATATATATGTTTGTTTACTCCTATAATTTAGGACATCAAGTTTCACTTGATTTTCCATTGGAATATTGGGCATGTCTACTTGTTTTTCTCTTGTCTTGGGAAGGTATTATCCTCTACTGCAGGTACTCAAACGTTTGGAAACCATTGACCATATACAAGACTTGTTTCCAGTCCATCTTCCACTTCTTAGCTTGACCTATAGGGGCATCATCTTCCACTACTCCACTTTCCATCTCATTTTCCCCTAGGGTCACCCTGGATACCACCCTTGTGTAGGATTTCTCCTTCACTAAAGTGAGGGGAGTACTTACCTAAGGTAACAAGGGGTAGTTACTTCTATAGTTCTCACCATCTTATGGATTGGGTCGATATTTTCCCAACCTATAGTTTGTGCAATAACAAATCCATATTGTTGCTCCTTGTATTTCATAAGCCTCTCATTACCATCTTTATAGATTTGGACATCCTTTTGCAGTCCCTCTATGGTTTCTAACAAGTGTATGCACTCCTCCTTGCCTTCTCTATGCTCATTGGATTCTTTATTATCAATACCCGTACTGATATACAAACCCCAGTTTTCATCATTGCGATGATAAGTTCTCTACATATCTTCCATGATTTTGACTCTCTATGTTGATTATGTCCTATTCTAATCGTTATTAATTCTACAAAATGCGCAGACAATAAGATTGGTTAGACAAAATCATGTGACAACTTCATGAAAACTTTGCACAATTTTTTCATAATCCTTTCTTCTGATTTCTTCGATGATTTTATTGTCTCAATTCAAAATTTCTAGGTGAATAATTGGACTCCTCTTTCAAAATATTTCCCATTGAATGCTCCCTTGCGCAATTCTAAGTCTTGTGCAGTAAATTATGGTTATTTGGAATTCACCCAAATACCCTTTTACTCTTTCATTATTCTTTCTAAAGCCCGTGCACGCACTATTATTCAACACGTACCAATGCACGATGTCAATATTTAACATATAGACGACATATCAATATTATGTATGCACCACAAGTTTTGCTCCGTGCAACCCCAAATTTTAGTGTGCTCACCTGCACACCATTATTTTCTGTGCATTTCTAGCACCACACCCCACATTGTAAAAATTTAGTGCACACACTTGCACATTCTTATTTTATGCCCATCATGGCCACTTACCAGTCCGAATTCTACCTTAAGTAGATACTTGGCCATACAGGCTTATTGTTGAAAATGGAGCTCTGATACAATTCTGTAATGTTCCCAGCTACCAACAATTACAAAATACTTTGATACCACTTTGTAACATCCCCAACTCACTGTTGGGCAATGCCACTCCAAAAAAAATCTAGTGCCAAGATACACTATAACGTTCCCTGTTACGATAATACTTGAAATATGTGTAGGAAACTCAAGGTAATGCGCACAATCCCAAGATGGATCACAACACACAAATTTTCCTCTTCTGACACTAGTTATAACAGTGGAATTAACACACAATACAACTGCGTGCAGAATCGTTCTGAGCACACAAGTACCACTATGCGTGTAACCACTCTGAACACATAATTATTACTGGGCATGCAACCGTTCTGGTGTTGCACATAGATTCAGTTCTCCTTGTGCGCACATATCTGCTTCCTTGCACACACAACGAATCCAACCTCTTGCATGCACATATTATTTCCCTACGCGCATGACAATTCTAGCCTCACCTCGAAAATTCATGAACTTTATTACAAAATTAACTAACATGAATACATAATAACTTTCATACTTATACTGGGAAAGAAAAATTCCATCATTGGTTTGCAAAACTTGGAGGCCAAGGAAATAGTGCAAAAAGCCTAAGTCTGTCATTTCAAATTTCTTCTTAAGAATGGTTTTCACATGGTTTAAAAGTTTTGAGTCACTACCAGTAAGGATAAGGTCATCAACATGAAGGACAAGGATTATGAGATGGCTTACTACTTTCTTGGTGTAGACATTAGGATCATAATGGCATCTAGAGAATCCAATGTTAATAAAAACCTGTCCATTTTGGCATACCAAGCTCGGGGAGCTTGCTTAAGACCATAAAGATATTTCTTAAAGGCTAGAGTCATTCTGGACATAGCCAGGAGGTTGTTCCATGTAGATTTATTCTTTCAAATTGCCATGCAATAAGGTGGATTTAACATCCATCTGATGGACCTCCCATTTATGTGAGGCAACAAGGGAAAGAACAAGGTGGATGGAATTCATTTTGTCTACAGGGGAAAAGGTTTCATTATAGTCAATTCCTTCAACTTGGGAAAATCCTTTGACAACTAACCGAGCCTTGTGTCTTTCAACACTTCCATTTGATGCATACTTAGTTCTGTAGATCCATTTACATCTGACAAGTTTTCTTCCTTTTGGAAGAGGTACAAGATCCCAAGTATCGTTTTCCATTAAAGAATGATACTCTTCATTCATTGTTGTATCCCAATCTGGATGACCCGAAGCTTCTGCAAATGTCTTTGGATCACGAGTCTTTGAAACTTGAGCCAAAAGAGAAGAGGCTCGTTGGAACTGTGAACGTGTTCGAGGATGATCTGAAGGATCACCGACTGCTTCTTGTGTTGAATGGACCCATCTAGGAAGCGATGGAACTGGTGCTGGTTCAGATTCAAAGGACTCAGCTAGAGGAAGGTGAGCAGGCGGAGGTGGATTTTCATCCTCACTGTCATCATCTGAAGAAGAAACCATAATAGGAACAGAAGAAGGCACAAACGTCAAAGATGGATCGTAGGCCGAAGAAGGCACAATCGTCAAATTAGGCTCGCATGCCAAGAGATTTTCATCAAATTTAACATCTCTTCTAATAATAATTTCATTACAATGTGGTTGAAGAAGTTTATAACCTTTGACATCTTCAGAATAACCAACAAATATACACTTCTCACTTTTAGGCTGCATTTCTTTCCTTTTCTCATCAGGAATGTGAGCCCATGCTATACTGCCAAATACATGGAAGTGACTTACATATGGTTTAAATTTAGTCCAAGCTTCTTCTGGTGTTATATTTTTAAGAGCCTTTGTGGGAGTGAAATTGACTATGTAATTTGCACAGTTGATTGCTTCCGCCCAATACTTTAGACTTAATCCCTTAGATTGGATCATACAATTAGGCATTTATTTTAATGTGTGGTTCTTTCTCTCAGCAACACCAATTTGTTGTGGTGTATATGGAACAATGTGTTGCATTTGGATGCACTGTGTAGTGTAGTAACTTGTAAAATTATTGTTCACATATTCGCCTCCATTATCTGTTCTTAACTTTTGAATTTGATGTCTAGATTGCTTTTCTACAATGGCCTTGTAGGCCAAAAAATTGTCAAAAAATTCACTCTTAAGTTTTAAGAAGTAAACCCAAGTACGTCTGGAAAAATCATCAATGAAAGTTAAGAAATAATTGCACCCAGAAAAAGAAGGAGAAGAAAATGGACCACAAAAATCACTGTGAACAAGCTGCAAAGGGACCAAAGCATGCCAAGAGGCACATTTGTCAAAACTGTCCCGATAATGTTTGCTGAGAATACAATCGACACAAACACTATCTATGCATGAAACAAGAGGAAGACCAGTCACCATCTGTTGATTACATAGTTGTTGTAATGAGCAATAGTTTAGATGACCAAAGCGCTAATGTGAAAGTTTGCTCAAGTCATTGCTATCATCAACAAAACTAATGACCCAAAATTGTCAAACTTGTACAGCCTGGTAATATCATCAACAATTCCAGTTGCAAGAACATGCTTAGGATCTTTTAGATCCTTGATTACAACTTGGTGAGGTGAAAACTCTAAGGTTTTACCTTCACCTAAATGAGTGATTTGATAAATTGATAGAAGGTTACAAGAAAGACTTGGAACACATAATACATCATTGAAATGACCATTATCTACTTGAATTGTTCTAGATCCTACAACACTAAGAGATCTATCATCACCAACAAATATTTTCTTGGTGTTACATTCATTTAGAGCATAAAATATGGCTTTATCCTTAGCCATATGATAAGATGCTCCTAAATCAATAAGCCACTCATCAGAAGAAGAAGTAGAAGTTGTGTTGAAGGAGAAACTAGAAGTGAAAAGTGCATGTCCATGAGAAGAAGAAGAAGTAGTAGAATCAATACTGATGTTGTGCTTCTTCATTGTTGCTTCTAAGGCTGCAATCTTCTTGAAACATTTAGACTCATCATGACC
>JZKD02S0372086.1:3762-18629 GCA_000966675.3 Picea glauca | reverse complement strand
ATCCCTTTTCTCATTTGCATGCATAAGAGAAGAAGTCGTGGCACTCTTATTTTTAAATGCTCCAAATATAAAAAGGTTTCACATATAAACCACAACTTTACCACACTTTACCATACGGAATAAGCCACGACCTTCATGATTCAAATCCACTCCATGCATGAAAAATGATATAAAAAAATATCAGGTCTCACGACTTCACGGTTTCCACAAACCACACGCGACCTCCCTCAAAGAAAGAGTAATCACGACTTCAACCCACGCAGCTCTTCACGATTTATCCTATGAGGTCAGCACTTCTTTAACTCAACAAGTTAAGTGCTGGTGCTTGGTGTCAATGAAAAGGGGAGTGTTGTAGCGCTCTATACGTGTAGAAGGGGTGGCGTCGGCGCAACAACGCTCTCATAAGCATTCAACGGGAGCGTCGAGGATCGAAAAATTCAATTTTAGAAGTGTGAGAGCGTTGGCGCTCTCTACCACTGTATAGGGGGGCGCTCTTAAAAAACAAATTCGAGATTTTGTTCTTGGATCTCGCCTCAGAGAGTTGGACCTCCAACCTTCTTTGATACCAAGATAAAATATGCAAAACAAACACCACGGTGAGGCTACGCTCACTTCTCACTTATTTATGAAGACGGATTACATCCTTATATAGGAAAAGACTTTACCGAGTCGGTTACATGCAAACCAAAGACAACTAGACTCTTAACTATGAACTGACTCTTAACACGCCTACAACTRACTCTCACAACTGAAGCTTATAACTGGTGCTTACAACTGGCACTTACAACTGGCGCTTACTCCATTATTTCCAAGTATATGGCCCAAATGGAAACACTTCAATTGAGATGTACGAGTATGGCAAGTTTACCACAAGACATCGCTAAAATGATAAAGTTGAAAACACTCAGGTTAGAGTCTTCTGACCTCATTAAAATGGAGAGCATTTTTTTTTTTAATTTCAAATTTGAGCTCTCTTTCATTGTATGGATGTTTGATGTTGGAAGAGCTTCCACATCTTCACAAATTTGGAAGTTTAATAGAATTAGAGGTGACCAGTAAGTGTCTTTTGTTGGAGATATTTTCATTGGTTTGGTTACATTAATTAGAGGAGTTGCCCCTTATACATGAGGGTGCAATGCTTTCATTAAAAATATTTACCATAATGCACTGTAAAGTTACTTGACTATAAAACAACTCCGAAAAATAAGAGTTTTTGGTTGTTCAATGGTATTGGAGAATTTAGAGGGAGTCAAAATAGGGAATAAAAGGGTAGAAATTGTGGCAATGTTTACTATAGACACAACAAATTTTTTAGAGAGATATACTAGCTCCATGGAAAGATGGACTTATGGTGAATTTTTGTGTAATGACTTTAATTTTCATGAATTATTTTTTTAGAGCTTTATAAATAAAGTTGTATGAATTATGTTTTGATAGACTTAAATTGTGGTCATGTCTACTATAGACACAACGAAATTTTTAGAGAGATATAAGTAAGTTGAAGACACTATAGAAAGTTGGACTTATGGTGAATTTTGATGTAATGAGTTTTCATTTTCATGAATTATTTTTTCAGATCTTTATAAATAAAGTTGTATGAATTATGTTTTGATAGACTTGTTATAACTAAAACTCTATGATTTATTTTTCATATAAAAAATCTATAATTTTTATGTTACAATAATATTTGTATATTATTTTAAATAATAATAAATAAATAATATACTATTTTTAATAATTTTTCAAAAATATTGAAATGTAATTTGTATATTATTATAATAGTTGTATATTATTTTAAATAAAGATAAATAAATAATATACTCACTTTTAATAATTAATAATTGTTCAAAAATATTAAAATGTTAATAAATTAATAAAAAAAAATCAATATTATTTTCATTTTAATGAAATACTATCTTCACTAAAATTATTATATTTCATTTAAATATAAGTAAATTACTATAATAATAATAATAATCTATTTTTAAGGTCATGGTCAAGCCAGCACACCAAATTGGTGTATGAGACCCCCTTGTTTGTGGGACAAGGGATCCCCCTCCGCCCAGTGATTTGACTGGTAAAGTCTACGAAGGTATACATACCCTACCCCCCTCTGGATTTGAACCTATAACCTCTTAAGAGGAAACACATGTTCTTAACCATTAGGCCCACTCAGACTGTAGTTTTATTTATTATTATATTAGTTTTAATAAATTTATTTAAAAAATATTTTGTTATATAAAATAACAAGATGTTTGTTTATTTATTTATTATTATGTTAGTTTTAATAAATTTATTTAAAAAATATTTTGTTTCCTTTAAATATAAATTAATGTACAAAATAATAAGATGTTTATTTATTTATTCTTTTTAATAAATTTCTTAAACAATTTGGCATGTATCAATTAAATATTATATTTAGCTTAGTTCAAGTAGTCATGACCAAATGTGAGATCTCTTCCTTAAGATGAAGAAGTCATGTGTTCAACTCTTCAACTAAAAATAAATAAATAAATATTATGCAACTTTATATGCTTGACATTATATTGGGAAAATGTTTTATCTAAATAAATATATATATGGTTGTATATTTATTTAGTGGTATAGTGGTTGGGATGCAGTGTCGCTATTTACAATAAGTCTTATGGATCCATGGAATTCATGGTATATGGACTTATAGAGCCCAATGTATACATGGAATTCATGGTATATGGACCTATAGAGCCCAATGTATATAGTAAGAGTAATAGACAAGCGTTACAATGGAGCAATAAACAAGATATGAAGTATCGAAAATCATTGATCTATATAGGTAATTTCATAATGTAACAATAAAATTTTCACCATGAAACATCACAATTCTCATTCAAATTTACTAAGTAGCATGTAAAAGATTACAAAGTAGTAAATGAATATGTCAAAACACGTAATACCATAAACTTGAGCCATTAATAATTTCATACTAGTGAGAAAGTAATAACTATGTGGAAGACATGGATTTTCTCAAGTTGTAAATTCAAGGCATTAAGATGGATTTTCTCAAGTTGTAAATTAAGACCATAATATTACATCAATTCAACATTCAAAGAGCATGAGACAATAATTCTAAGATGATATAAAAGATAATATAACATCCAAGGAGTTTTGATGTTCAACATTGAGATGATACTTCAATGTTAGAAGGGGGTTAGCTTGTGAGACTTTATCCCAATGTTAAAAGGAGGTTAGTCTATGAGAATTTATGATAATTACAAACCATTTATGAGTTATTCACTCTATTCTTATGAGATTACATCTATTGTATAGGGTTTATTTACAATATTAATAAAGTTCTTTAATTGTGATTTGTTGAGTCAGTGAAAACAAGGCACTGATATTGTCCCCATCGAGGTTCAATTCTCACCAATGACATGCTTGCACATGGTGCTTATGTTTGTGGATGTGCCAACATGAAAAACAACAATTGGGCCTAGGTTCAAGTTCCCAATGTCTTTGATAGAATAGATACCCCCCACTTACATATTGTTGGTTGCACTCTCTTTCAAATCGGGTAAGTTGCACTAGCCACATCACGATAAGTGGAAACCATACACCAAAAAACATATCAAAAAAACAAGACACATAAAACAAACTTGTACTAGTGTCGATACCTTATATAGGTCCAAAATTGGTAAAATCGTATATTATATGTGAATCCCTTTCTTGTAGGGCTTCAGAATTTAACCTACTGAAATTTCTGWAATTTTTATCTAATTCTATGAGAACAGTTTTCTAAAATAAAAGCATTGAATTTTATGAAAATAAAAACATTCTTATGAATATAAGAAACTATTTTCTATTTCATTTCCTTGGGACAAGATTTAAACAAGATTTAAACAAATGTAATTTGTATTTAAATTTTTGTAGCGTGCAACTAAACTATAATATGCAACATAATTAAACAATTTGTTCATAACTAATTCAAGGAATTATGCTTTGATAGACCTTTTATAAATAAAGCTCTATGATTTATTTTTTCATATCAAAATCTATAATTTTTATGTTACTATAATAATAAATAAATAGTATAGTCATTTTTAATAATAAATAAATAATATAGTCATTTTTAATAATTGTTAAAAAATATTAAAATGTAATTTATATGTTATTATAATAATTGTATATTATTTTAAATAATGATAAATAAATAATATACTAATTTTTCTAATAATAAATAAATAATATAATCATTTTTAATAATTGTTAAAAAATATTAAAATGTAATTTATATGTTATTATAAAATTGTATATTATTTTAAATAATGATAAATAAATAATATACTCATTTTTAATAATTGTTCAAGAATATTAAAATATTAATAAATTAATAGAAAATTTTCAATATTATTTTCATTTTAATAAAATATTAACTTTACTAAAATTATTCTATTTCATTAAAATACAAATAAATTACTATATAAAATAACAAGATGTTTATTTATTTATTTATTATTATATTAGTTTTAATAAATTTATTTAAAAAATATATTTTGTTTTCCTTAAATATAAATTACTATATAAAATAATAAGTTATTTATTTATTTATTCTTTTTAATAAATTTCTTAAACAATTTGACATGTATCAATTAAACATTATTTTTAAGTGTTATTTCAAGTAGTTATGATCAAATGTGAGATCTCTTCTTTTATATGGGGAAGTCATGTGTTCAACTCTTCAACTAAAAAAAATCAAATAAATATTATGCAACTTTAAATGCTTGACATTATATTGGGAAAATGTTTTATCTAAATAAATATATATGGTTGTATATTTATTTAGTGGTATAGTGGTTGGGATCCATGGAATTCATAGTATATGGACTTGTAGAGCTCAATGTATACATGGAATTCGTGGTATATGGACCTATAGAGCCCAATGTATATAGTAAGAGTAATAGACAAGCGTTACAATGGAGCAACAAACAAGATATGAAGAATTGAAAATCATTGATCTATATAAGTAATTTCATAATGTAACACTAAAGTTTTCACCATGGAACATCACAATTCTCATTCAAATTTACTAAGTAGAATGTAAAAGATTACAAAGTAGTAAATGAATATGTCAAAACATGTAATACCATAAACTTGAGCCATTAATAATTTCATACTACTGAGAAAATAATAACTATCTGGAAGACATGGATTTTCTCAAGTTGTAAATTCAAGGCATTAAGATGGATTTTCTCAAGTTGTAAATTAAGACCATAATATTACATCAATTCAACATTCAAAGAGCATGGGACAATAATTATAAGATGATATAAAAGATAATATAGCATCCAAGGAATTATGATGTTCAACATTGAGATGATACTTCAATGTTAGAAAGGGGTTATCTTGTGAGACTTTATCCCAATGTTAAAATGAGGTTAGTCTATGATAATTTATGATAATTACAAACCATTTACGAGTTATTCACTCTATTCTTATGAGATTACATCTATTGTATAGGGTTTAGTTACAATTTTTTTTTTTTTAACAAAAACTGGCAAAATTGTATTATCTGTGTGGAAGAATCCACTGGTTTTACATAAAAAAGGTCTGTACCGACCGCCTAGTTTTCCCTCTTAAGTAGAGGTTTTTACAAAAGTGGGGATTGACATAGAGTTTAGAGCGTCCCCTTGATTTTCAAAAGTTCTGAATGTTGAATTCCCTAGATAGCTTCGGAAAAAGATACCGTTGATTTATATTATTCGACAAAACATACAGAGGCTGGAACTTAGTTACCCTTTTCAACTTTTATATGCTGCATGTCTGCCATGATTTCTGGGTGTGGCTCGTTCAAATCGGGGGCTTGATTGACCGAATTTGATTGAGCATTCCTTGAATGTCCCTGTTGGTCACCCGGATTGCTTGGAGGTGCCTACGAGACATCTAGCTGGTCTAATCTTTGCTGCAACATCTCTATCTTCAGGAGGTTGGCTTCAATCTCACTGCACTGGGCGTCGCTCTCATCCTGGAGTTTACCAATCAGGAATCTGTGTTGGGATAGTGTTTCCATCTCAAAGCCTCGGTTGGCACTCATTGCGCTCATTTGAACTCTGAGACTGCTACATCCACCACAATCCACTTCCCAATCATCCTTTGGCCAGCTTCCCGAGTCCTCCTGAGCTACATTTTCTTGTTGCATTGTGTCGTTTGCTGAGGATTGACCGGACCTGACAATTCCTTGATGATTCTGCAGGGAGCAAGGGGAGAACCACGAACGAGAAAGAGTTGTGTTAGCTTGTAGGGGGGAAGGCGAGAGGTGAACTTGTAGGGGCGTGGGAGGTCATTGAGCCGGAAGGTAAACTGAGAGATCAGAGATCGACGAAAAATTCATGGGGGCTCGGGAGTTTTGTGGCTGGCTAAAAGAGGGCTTCGGGGGTCCGTGAAGATGCTCAAGGATAGATAGGGCTCTAAAGGGGGAAGGAACCAATATCTCGAGAGTAGAGAAGTCAGGCTCAGAGTGAGTATTCTAAGAAGAAAGAGGATTCCAGGACGTGCTTAGCAGAAGCCAGGCATATCGCGAGGGTGACGGGGGAATGAGGATAAATAGCAGATGAACCGAGGATGAGGAGCGAGCGGATGGGAAATCCCATAAAAGCCATAAACTGAGCGAGGATGACGCCATGGTTTCCCATGAGTCTAATAAAAGATAGAGAGTACTTACCTACGAGTTCGTGGGAGACTCCTTGCAGAATGTTCCATCAGAAGCCATGGACGCTAGACTAGAGGTGCGGTTGACATCGAGGGAGATGTTGCGCTGTGCTATCTGAGTTTCCCATACCACTTCCACGAAACTTTGAAGTTTGATGACAAGGTGTCCCACGCGATTCGAAGATTTACCCCCTCGCGTACTGATGGCGTTGGGGTCATTAGTCACCATTTTTTCTCGGACAGAGAGTCCCACTCATGCTTCCTTCCACTTGGTTAACCCAAGTATTCCCTGGTCCAAGTGGATGTTTGCTAGCGTCCACCTTGTGTTGTTGGAACTGCTCGTCCGCTCACCCGATGGGTACGTTCTTAACTTCGCGAGAATTCTCCCTTCTCTCTTGTCACTTTGGGGGGAGTAGAATCCCTTCCTGCGCATGTGCCCTTGATTTCCGTTTGGAGCCATAGTGTGGCACCTTCTTGCACCGGTCTTCACCCAATCATAATTGATCATTAGTAAAGGGGTACTAGGGTTGAGACCTCGTCTATACTTAGGGCGCCTAGCTTTGCCCCTATTACTGCATTGGCCATTTTGTCGGCTTCAATGCTATTTTCCCTTAATATGTGGTAGAAGGTGGTTTTAATGTCTCGGGAGACCATCCTAATTCTATCCATGATTCTCTTTAATATTGGGTCTCTAGGGGTTGTTCTGTTTATCATCATTATTATTATGGTTTTGGAGTTCCCTAGGACTATATGCTCTTGAATTTCCTTAGTCTGGGATAGTTGTACTCCTTTTAGAAGAGTGTAGGCCTCAGCTTTATTGTTAGTTTTCATCCCTAGATTCCAATGGTAACTTAAGGATTTTTTCCCTCCGGGGTCGAATAGCACCCCCCGCACCTGCCTCCCCTAGGTTTCCCTTTGAAGCTCCATCAAAACAGAGGGTATGGACGTTTTGCTTTTGGATCCATGGTTTTATGTTGTGAATACTATGAATTTGCCAACTTGATCTGTTTGATGTATTGGTGTGCTTAGAGATCCTGAGATTGAAACTTGCCATCTAGTCTTTTTCCTGGACATTCCATTTGATTGAGTCTTCTATTTTTAGAGATTTTGAATTCACGGATTCTGAGAGCAGCAATTTCTCTTTAGCAACTATTGTTTGAGGAGGGGAAACTGTCCCTTGAAAAAAAAAAATATTTCTCGTTAACCAAATCTGCCAGCAAATAAACTTTGGCATCGCCCTCCAAATTCATTTCAGGACTGGTTTTTCCTTGAAGGATCCCCGATAGTACTTGTCCCAATTTCCTGCTAGGATTGGGAGTTGATGGCCATCTTATATTTCTAGCTAGATCCCTCAAGGCTAAATTCCAAATCATTCTAAAAAAAGGACAGTTCCAAAATAAATGGTGAATGTTCTCTTGACTATTTTGACAAAGAGGATAGTTGAAGGGGCCATGGAAGCCTCTTTTCATGAGGTTTTACCTTGTTAGGATTTTCTCATGCACTAGGGACTAGGTGAAGAAGTTGATTTTGGGGAGGGAGTCTTGATTCCAGACGTTTTTCCATTTTGCTGATTTTTTATGTTCTCTCATGGTATCAAGGAACTTGTTATAACCTTCTTTAACTGAGTACCCTTTGTCCCCCCAACCCCTACTGTCTGGTGAGGTTTTGAGGATGGGGGCTGCCCATTTCAGAAGAGAGGTCAGGCGGTGAGCTTGAATTATCAGGTGTTGAGGAACACACCCCATATTCCAATCCCTCCAGCTGCCATTTTTGTTCCAGGCTGAGATGTCATGCAGGGTGCGCTTGCTTATGCCCAACATCCATCGTTTTAGACCCATGAAACCTTCTTCGCGGTCATTGAAATCCACCCCAAAAATTTGGTCCTGCCAAATTCTGATTGTTTTCCCATTGCCCAGGATCTAGGAAAGATGTTCTCTGAAAAAGGGGGCAGCGGCCTTTATTAATTTCCAAATTTGAGAACCTGTTTGCAAGGTTTGAGGTTTGTCCATGCTTCTCTTTCTTTTACCAAGTCTGTTCTTTTTTATGAGGGCCAGCTTCCACTAGTCATTATCTCTTGTTACTAACCTCCAGGCGAGTTTAGCTCATTGCTGAATTAGTGATTTCGGGATCCCTGATTCCGAGGCCACTCCTTTTTTTGGGCAGGGTGATTGTTTCCCAGTTAACCAAGTGGAATTTTTTGTGGTTGGCTTTTCCCCCTTGCCATAGGAATTTACAAATGAGCTAGCAACACTCTTTTAAGATTCCCTTTGGGACTAGGAAGGTAGAGAATTGAAACAAGGGGAGGGCCAAGAGAACATATTTGATCATAACTATTCTTCCTGCTGGATTGAGCCACCTTGATCCCCATGTTTCCATCTTTTCCCTAACCTTTTGGATAAAATGTTTCCAAAACTCGCTAGGGAGTGCTTTGATGCAGAGGGGGAGGCCTAGGTATTTGAAGGATTTCCAGTCTTGGGTAATGGAGAATCCCATGATTTGAGCAATTCCCGCTATGATGATTGCCGAGACATTCCAGAAATAAATTTGGCATTTTTCTTTGTTCAGGAGTCCTCCCGAAACTAGAAGGAAGGTATCCAGTACTTGGAGAATTCGTCTGGCCACAGTTTTTGAGGCTCCGCTCAAGAGGATTGTGTCATCTGCAAATTGGGAGTGATTCGGTCTTTTAACTCCTTGAGCGATTTTTATTTCTGGAATAGTTCCATATGTGCTTTCCCATTCGAGATTTTTGTTTAGGGATTCTTCCATGATCACAAAAAGCAAGGGGGAAAGGTGGCAACCCTGTCTTAGGCACCTAGACGTCTTGAAGAAAGGACCTGGTCTACCATTTAGGAGGGGCGTTATCTAGGGGGGGGCGATATAGGAGTAAATCCAGTCCATGAAGTTTTAACTGAAGCCAAATTTTCCCAGAACTTTGAAGAGGAAATTATGTTCCACTCTGTCAAAATCATTAGCCATGTCTAGTTTTATAGCCATTTCTGAGTCCCCCCAGGAGCTACTGGAATGAATTGCCTCTTGGACCATAATGAAGTTATCCCAAATCCGACGACCCGCAACAAAGCCTCCTTGGTTTGGCAGGATTAGTGAGCTGAGAAGGGGGTTAAGTCTGTTTGCAATAATTTTGGAGAGGATTTTGTACGAAATATTACACAGGGAGATGGGCCTGAAGCGATTTAGAGAGGAGGCTCCAGGGTCTTTTGGGAGGAGAGCAAGGAAAGAAGAGTTAGTTGTGCCTCCCAACTTTTTAGCCTTGTGTGTGAAACACACCATTCTTATGAAGTCTTTTTTGATGATATGCCAACATTTTTTATAAAAATGTAGTGTGAAGCCGTCTGGGCCCGGGGCTTTGTCGTCTTGGAATTGATTCATAGCTTTTAGGATTTCTGCTTATTCAATGGGTCTGTCCAAGTGGACATTATCCTCCTCAGTGATCTTGTTGGGTATGTGCTGGAGAAAGACTTCGATTAGTGGATTCTCATCCTTGTTAGAGGTGGTGTACAGATTTTGGAAATTCAAGGAAGTGTGCTGCTTGATTTGGGTGAAATCCTTTAGGATTTCACCATCGGGGGTTTTGATTTCTAAGATTTGATTTGACTAGTTCTTGACTTTGGCTTTGTTATGAAAGAAGGACGTGTTTTGGTCTCCTTCTTTCAACAAGAAATTCCTGGACTTTAGGCGCCAAGTGATTTCCTCTTCTGCTAGAGCTTGAAGATACTCTTTGTGGAGT
This sequence comes from Picea glauca, assembly GCA_000966675.3. NCBI lineage: Eukaryota > Viridiplantae > Streptophyta > Pinopsida > Pinales > Pinaceae > Picea > Picea glauca. The sequence goes on along the minus strand of JZKD02S0372086.1, from coordinate 8,203 downwards.
TTTTGTTCTTGGATGAGGAGGTTTTGTTGGATCTCTGTAGTTTCCATTTCTTCTTGCACAGATTCCAGCTGAAACTTTTTGTCTTTGAATTTTCTTTGTGAAGAGTTTTTTTCCCAGCTTTTTAAGAAATCTTTTACTAATTTTAGCTTATGCTCCCATATGTAATTTGGTGAGCCTGTGATCCACTGGTTCCATAATTGGGAGATGGAATGGATGAGCTCGGGACAATCCATCCAAAGGGGGTTGAGTTTGAAGGGGATTGGGCCCTAATTTTTTTGAGCTTTGAAGGCTAGTCTTATGAGACGATGATCCGAGCCCTCCTAGGGGAGATTCGTAGAGCACGGTTTGTTAGGGAGGGACAGAAGTGAGCTGTTGATCAGAAATCTATCTAAACTTGCAGCTATGTGCCCAGGACTTGCTCTTCTATTATTCCAAGTGTACATTCCCTTGTTCGAGGGAACATCAAAGAGATCTAGGTCCGAAATAAGGTCCTCCAACCTTTCCCAAAATTGATGTCTTACCATTGAACCACCTCTCTTTTCCTTTGATCCCCTGGTTGTATTGAATTCTCCTGGAATAATAAGGTTCTTGGGGGGATTTTCCTTGACAAGGTCCAACATGGATTGCCATCATTCATTTTTTTCATTATAGTTGTTTGGCATATAAACATTGATTATGGAGTACTGCATACCTGAGTCTTTTTTGAGAAGATTTACCATAAGCCAGAACTGGGTTTGCGCCTGATCTTTTAAGTCGAATTCTTCAGTCTTCCAGAAAGTATCGATTCTTCCTGAAGCCCCTTTGGAGCTTACTACACGTCCATCACTTTTGCTCCATATTTTTTGCAGGTCTTTGAGGGTTTCCTACTCCCTCATTTTCATCTCCTGGATCATGACGATTGAGGGTTTTTCTTCTTGTATCAACTTCTTAACTTCTTCTTTCTTGAGTTTCCTTCCTAATCCCCTACAGTTCCATGAGACGGTTTTCATCATTTATCAAAGTGTTTTGGTGCCCCCCCTCTTGAGGGATGTGAGGCTCCTCCCTTATCTTGGGCTACCTTGTTTTTCCCAGATTTTCCATCTTTCTTTAGTGTCTCCTCGATTGTTTTTTGTATGCCCAGTTCCTTCTCTCTGTCTATCGTCGATTCTCTTTTATTTCTGTGGGATTTTCTTCCGGGATTCTTGTTGTTCATTGGTTGAGTTAATTCCAAGTCGGAGTCGCTTTCTGAGAAGTCTTGTATCTCTTCTTTTGACATTTCTGGGTTTTCCATAGCTTGGATGGGGGAGGAGTCTCCTCTTAGATCCAACAATTATTTCTTCTTAACTGGGCCTTTACTGTTTCCTTATCCTTCCTCTTATTGTCCCTTTCCGTTGTTTTCTTCCTGGGATTCCATGATTTCTTCTACATTACCTTCTAAGTGGAGCTTTGCATATCGATTGTGGCTTGATTCTCCTTTTTGTGGGGAGCCTGGTCTTGTTTCTTTTGGATCTGGAGGTTTTTCTCTTTGGTTCTAAGTTAGGATGGATTGGGTTATCCCATTTGTTTTTTTCCTCTTTGGTTGTTGCCAATGGTCTTGTTTTGGATCTTGGTCCTGCACGTCTTTGGCCTGAGGGCAAGATTTGGCAAAATGACCATATTCATGACAGGTTTTTCATTTGAAGGGGACTTGCTCGTAGTCTACTTGTTGGATGTAAGACCAGCTATCCATGTTCATTTGTATTGCTTCAAGGAGGCCTTTTTCTAGATATAATTCTACACATAGTCTGGCGCAAGCCTGAAGGCCCTCCTGTGGTTCAGCACGATCAATGTACCTGCCAAGGGTGTTTCCTATATTTCTAATGGTTTCATTGTTCCAGCAGTGGAGGGTAGGAAAGGAAGCCTCACCCATACTAAGACTGCTGAGGGAATATCATTCTCTGGGCTAAATTCATGAGTCCACTTGTTTAGATACATTCCTCTACCCCCCATGAAGTAAGGACCACTTCAAAAAATCAGATCTCTATCCTCTTTTTTTTCAAACAGAAAGGCAAAGAATCCCTTACCACAGAAGGTTGTCGACATTTGTCCCTTGATCAGTTTGCGCCAATTTGCTTCCAACTAGATGTGCATGGATTTTGGGGAAGGCCACAGCCCTGTGAATTGACCGATTAATCCTCTGTCTGCCAGTCTAAGAGCCAAAGGCCCTGCTGAAGGAGAGAATACGACTACATTAGGAATTTCGACATCTTTTTTTACGAAACGTGAGGGCGGGGGCTTGGGTGATTTAGCATAAGACGAGATGAGGGACTGGAAGGCCTGCAGGTCTGAGGACGAGGATCTCAGGGGCGGATCCCCTCCCTCAGAGGGAGCCATTAAAGCATGCACGCAAGCGTTGAAACCCTAGAGTTGTTTCTTGCAGAGTCATTTTTCCACCGCAAGCAAAACCAAAAAAGGGTTTAGTTACAATATTAATAAAGTTCTATAATTGTGATTTGTCGAGTCAGTGAAAACAAGGCACTGATATTGTCCCCATCAAGGTTCAATTCTCACCAATGACATGCTTGCACATGGTGCTTATGCTTGTGGATGTGCCAACATGAAAAACAACAATTGGGCCTAGGTTCAAGTTCGCAGTGTCTTTGATGGAATAGATACCCCCCACTTACATATTGTTGGTTGCAGTCTCTTTCAAATCGGGTAAGTTGCACTAGCCACATCACGATAAGTGGAAACCATACACCAAAAAACATATCAATAAAACAAGACACATAAAACAAACTTGTACGAGTGGTGATACCTTATATAGGTCCAAAATTGGTAAAATCGTATATTATATGTGAATCCCTTTCTTCTAGGGCTTCAGAATTTAACCTACTGTAATTTCTGTAACTTTTGTCTAATTCTATGAGAACAGTTTTCCGAAATAAAAGCATTGAATTTTATGAAAATAAAAGCATTGTTATGAATATAAGAAACTATTTTCTATTTCATTTTTTTAGGATAAGATTTAAACAAATGCAATCTATATTTGAATTTTTGTAGCCTGCAACCAAACTATAATATGCAACATAATTAAACAATTTGTTCATAACTAATTCAGGGAACTATGCTTTGAATAACTTTTTATAACTAAATCTCTATAATTTATTTTTTCATATCAAAATCTATAATTTTTATGTTACAATAATATTTGTTTATTATTTTAAATAATAATAAATAAATAATATACTCATTTTTAATAATTGTTCAAAAATATTAAAATGTAATTTATATGTTATTATAATATTTGTATATTATTTTAAATAATGATAAATAAATAATATACTTATTTTTAATCATTGTTCAAAAATATTAAAATGTTAATAAATTAATAGAAAATTTTCAATATTATTTTTATTTTAATAAAATATTAACTTTACTAAAATTATTCTATTTCATTAAAATATAAATAAATTACTATATAAAATAACAAGATGTCTATTTATTTATTTATTATTATGTTAGTTTTAATAAATTTATTCTAAAAAAATATTTTGTTTCCTTTAAATATAAATTACTGTATAAAATAATAAGATTTTTATTTATTTATTCTTTTTAATAAATTTCTTAAACAATTTGGCATGTATCAATTAAACATTAGTTTTAAGGGTTAGTTCAAGTAGTCATGATCAAATGTGAAATCTCTTCCTCTAGATGGAGAAGTCATGTGTTCAACTCTTCAATTAAAAAAAATCAAATAAATACTATGCAACTTTAAATGCTTGACATTATATTGGGAAAATGTTTTATCTAAATAAATATATATGGTTGTATATTTATTTAGTGGTATAGTGGTTGGGATCCATGGAATTCATGTTATATGGACTTATAGAGCCCAATGTATACATGGAATTCATGGTATATGGACCTATAAAGCCCAATGTATGTAGTAAGAGTAATAGACAAGCGTTACAATGAAGCAACAAACAAGATATGAAGAATAAAAAATCATTCATCTATATAGGTAATTTCATAATGTAACACTAAATTTTTCCCCATGAAACATCACAATTCTCATTCAAATTTACTAAGTAGCATGTAAAATATTACAAAGTAGTAAATGAATATGTCAAAACATGTAATACCATAATCTTGAGCCATTAATAATTCCATACTAGTTAGCAAGTAATAACTATGTGGAAGACATGGATTTTCTCAAGTTGTAAATACAAGGCATTAAGATGGATTTTCTCAAGTTGTAAATCAAGACCATAATATTACATCAATTTAACATTCAAAGAGCATGAGACAATAATTCTAAGATGATATAAAAGATAATATAACATTGAAGGAGTTATGATGTTCAACGTTGAGATGATACTTCAATGTTAGAAGGGGGTTAGCTTGTGAGACTTTATCCCAATGTTAAAAGGAGGTTAGTCTATGAGAATTTATGATAATTGGATGCAACTACAAGCCATTT
>JZKD02S0372064.1:4333-18629 GCA_000966675.3 Picea glauca | reverse complement strand
ACAAAACCAAAACCTAAGCTTAGCAACTATAGAAACTTCAAAAAATGACTTGAGGTTACAACCTATCACCTAAAAAAGCAAATAAATCCACCAGTTTATTTGAGGAGTTAACACCTAGCCTAGCCTATCCTAGTGTACCCTATCCTAGCCTATCCTAACCTATCCTATCCTAGCCTATCCAAACCTATCCAAACCTATCCTAGCCTACTCTACCTAGACTAGCATAGCCTAACCTAACCTATCCTAGCCTAACCTAACCTATCCTAACCTATCCTATCCTGCTAAAACTAGCCTATCCTAGCCTATCCTAACCTATCCTAGCCTATCCTAACCTATCCTAACCTATCCTATCCTACTCTACCTAGACTAGCCTAGCAGAGCCTACACTATCCTAGCCTGTCCTAACCTATCCTAGCCTTTCCTAACCTTTCCTAACCTATCCTAGCCTACTCTACCTAGAATAGCCTAGCCTAGCCTAGCCTAGCCTATCCTAGCCTAACCTATCCTAGCCTATCCTAACCTATCATAACCTACTCTACCTAGACTAGCCTAGCCTAGCCTATCCTAGCCTTTCCTAACCTATCNTAGCCTAACCTATCCTAGCCTATCCTAACCTATCATAACCTACTCTACCTAGACTAGACTAGCCTAGCCTATCCTAGCCTTTCCTAACCTATCATAACCTATCCTAGCCTATCCTAAACTATCATAGCCTATCCTAACCTATCCTAGCCTACTCTACCTAGACTAACCTAACCAATCCTAATCTATCCTAGCCTATCCTAACCTATCCTAGCTTAGCCTATCCTAACCTATTCTAGCCTATCCTAACCTATCCTACCCTACTCTACCTAGACTAGCCTAGCCTATTCTAACCTATCCTAACCTATCCTAGCCTATCCCAGCCTATCCTAACCTAACCTATCCTAGCTTACTCTACATAGCCTAGCCTAGCCTATCCTAACCTATAATAACCTATCCTAGCCTAACCTAACCTATCCTAACCTATCTTCGCCTACTCTACCAAGAATATCCTAGCCTATCCTAACCTATCCTAACCTATCCTAGCCTATCCTGGCCTATCCTAATCTATCCTAACCTATTCTAGTCTAGCATAGCCTAGCCTATCCTAGCCTATCCTAGCCTATCCTAACCTACTTTACCTAGACTAGACTAGCTTAGCCTACTCTATTCTATCCTACTCTACGAGCCCAGTGTCCCCCTTTAGGCATATATACCCATCCCCATTCTCTTTTTGTCATGACTCTGAATCAAGGACTTTCACTTTAGACCTCAATTCAACCTTCCCTTTCGCGTCATATACGCTTCACTTTTACCTTTAGCCCTCTTATCGCTCTCTTATCGCTCTCATTTTGCCTTCCCTTTCGCATCATATACGCCTCCCTTCGACTCCCTTTCGAGTCATATACGTATCCCTTTTGCATCATACGACTTTCCTTTCTCTTTCGACTCCCTTTCGCGTCATATATGCCTCACTTATAAAGGTCATGGGGACCCCTCCCTCTCCTCCCCTATGGGGAGGGGCCCCTCTGCTTTCACTTACTGCTATTTAGACCATTGTATGCCCTCCCAAAGCCCTCAGGAGATATGAGTGATACCCTATGGAGTCCCTATGGAGTCTCTATTCTAGCCTAGCCTAGCCTACTCTATCCTATCCTATCCTAGCCTAGTCTATCCTAGCCTAGCCTACTCTAATCTAACCTAGCCTAATCTATCTTAGCCTATCCTACCTACCCTAGCTTAACTTAGCCTACTTTATCCTAGCCTACTCTACCTAGCCTAGCCTACTCTATCCTAGCCTATCCTAGCTTACTCTAGCATAGCCTAGACTAGCCTATCCTACTCTAGCCTAGCCTAGCCTACTCTACCTAGCCTAGCCTACTCTATCCTAGCCTAGCCTACTCTACCTAGCCCAGCCTACTCTATCCTAGCCTAAACTAGCCTAGCCTACTCTATACTAGCCTATTCTACATAGCCTAGCTTAGCCTAGCCTACTCTATCCTAGCCTACTCTACCTAGCCTAGCCTACTCTATCCTAGCCTACTCTGTCTATGCTAGACTAGCCTAGCCTACTCTACCTAGCCTAGCCTAGCCTACTCTATCCTAGCCTAGTATAGCCTAACCTACTCTACCTAGTCTAGCCTATTGTAACCTAGCCTAGCCTAGGCTAGCCTACTCTATCCTAGCCTAGCCTAGCCTACTCTATCCTATACTATCCTAGCCTCCACTATCCTAGCCTAGCCTACTCTACTCTAACCTAGCCTACTCTATCCTAGCTTATTCTACCTAGCCTAGCTTAGCCTAGCCTACTCTATCCTATCCTAGCCTACCCTACTCTATCATATCCTAGCCTAAACTACACTAGCCTACTCTATCCTAGACTATTCTACCTAGCCTACTCTATCCTAGCCTATTCTACCTAACCTAGCTTAGCCTAGCCTACTCTTCCTAGCCTAACCTACTCTACCTAGCCTAGCCTACTCTATCCTACCTACGTTAGCCTAACCTACTCTACCTAGCCTACTCTACTTAGCCTAGCCTACTCTAACCTAGCCTAGCCTAGCCTAGCCTACTCTATCCTAGCTTAGCCTAGCCTACTCTAACCTATCCTAGCCTAGCCTACTCTACTATATCATAGCCTATTCTACCTATCCTAACTTAGTCTATCCTACTTTATCCTAACCTACTCTACCTAGCCTAGCCTACTAAATCCTAGCGTAGCCTAACCTAGCCTACTCTATCATAGCCTACTCTACTTAGCCTAAACTAGCCTAACCTACTCTACCTAGCCTACTCTACCTAGCCTGGCCTAGCCTACTCTATCCTAGCCAACTCTATCCTAACCTACTCTACCTAGCCTACTCTAACCTAGCCTAGCCTAGCCTAGCCTACTCTATCCTAGCCTAGCCTAGCCTACTCTATCCTATCCTATTCTAGCCTACACTATCCTAGCCTAGCCTACTCTACTCTAACCTAGCCTACTCTATCTTAGCCTATTCTATGTAACCTAGCCTACTCTACCTAGCCTAGCCTACTCTATCCTAGCCCAGGCTAGCCTATCCTACTCTATACCACCCTACTCTACCTAGCATACACTAGCCTTGCCTAGCCAACTCTAGACTAACCTACTCTACCTAGCATCGCCTACTCTAACCTAGTCTAGCCTAACCTACACTATCCTAGCCTAGCATACTCTATTCTATCCTAGCCTATTCTACCTAGACTAACTTAGCCTTGCCGACTCTATCCTAGCCTACTCTACATAGCCTAACCTACTCTACCTAGCCTAGCCTACTCTATCCTATCCTGCTCTAGCCTAGCCTACTCTATCCTAACCTACTCTACCTAGCCTAGCCTACTCTAACCTAGCCTAGCCTAGTCTACCCTACTCTATCCTAGCCTAGCCTAGACTACTCAATCCTATCCTAGCCTAGCCTACACTATCCTAGCTAGGCCTACTCTACTCTAACCTAGCCTACTCTGTCCTAGCCTACTCTACCTAGCCTAGATAAACCTAGCCTACTCTATCCTAGCCTAGCCTTCTCTACCTAACCTAGCTTACTCTATCCTAGCCTAGCCAAGCCTACTCTATCCTAGCCTAGCCTAATCTACTCTATCCTAGCCTAGCCTTGCCTACTCTATACTAGCCTACTCTACTAACCCTAGAATAGCCTAGCCTACTGTACCTAGCGTACTCTACCTAGCCTAGCCTAGCCTACTCTAGCCTAGCCTACCCTACTCTACTCTAACCTAGCCTACTCTTTCCTAGCGTATTCTACCTAGCCTAGCTTGGCCTAGCCTACTCTACCTGGCCTAGCCTACTGTACCTAGCCTAGTCTACTCTATCCTAGCCTACTCCAGCCTAACCTACTCTAGCTATCATAATCTACCTAGCCTAGCCTACTCTAACCTAGCCTACTCTAACCTAGTCTAGCCTAGCCTACTCTATTCTATCCTAACCTAGCCTACTCTACTCTAACCTAGCCTACTCTATCCTAGCCTATTCTACCTAGCCTAGCCTACTCTATCCTAGCCTAGCCTACTCTATCCTAGCCTAGCCTAGCCTACTCTATCCTAGCCTACTCTAGCTTAACCTACTCTTCGTAGCCTACTCTACTGTAGCCTAGCCTAGCCTACTCTACCTACCCTAGCCTACTCTATCCTAGCCTAGCCTACTCTACCTAGCCTAACCTACTCTAACATAGCCTAACCTAGCCTAGCCTACTCTATACTAGCTTATTCTACCTAGCCTAACTTAGCCTAGCCTACTCTATCCTAGCCTACTCTACCTAGCCTAGTCTACTCTATCCTAGCCTAGCCTAGCCTAGCCTACTCTATCCTAGCCTACTCTGCCTAGGCTAGACTAGCCTAGCCTACTCTACCTAGCCTAGCCTAGCCTACTCTATCCTAGCCTAGTATAGCCTAACCTACTCTACCTAGTCTAGCCTATTGTAACCTAGCCTAGCCTAGGCTAGCCTACTCTATCCTAGCCTAGGCTAGCCTACTCTATCCTATACTAGCCTAGCCTCCACTATCCTAGCCTAGCCTACTCTACTCTAACCTAGCCTACTCTATCCTAACTTATTCTACCTAGCCTAGCTTAGCCTACCCTACTCTATCGTATCCTAGCCTAAACTACACTAGCCTACTCTATCCTAGACTATTCTACCTAGCCTACTCTATCCTAGCCTATTCTACCTTACCTAGCTTAGCCTAGCCTACTCTTCCTAGCCTAGACTAGCCTAGCCTACTCTACCTAGCCTAGCCTACTCTATCCTAGCCTACTTTAGCCTAACCTACTCTACCTAGCCTACTCTACTTAGCCTAGCCTACTCTAACCTAGCCTAGCCTAGCCTAGCCTACTCTATCCTAGCTTAGCCTAACCTACTCTAACCTATCCTAGCCTAGCCTACTCTACTATATCATAGCCTATTCTACCTATCCTAGCTTAGTCTATCCTACTCTATCCTAACCTACTCTACCTAGCCTAGCCTACTCAATCCTAGCGTAGCCTAGCCTAGCCTACTCAATCATAGCCTACTCTACTTAGCCTAGACTAGCCTAACCTACTCTACCTAGCCTGGCCTATCCTACTCTATCCCAGGCTACTCTATCCTAACCTACTCTACCTAGCCTACTCTAACCTAGCCTAGCCTAGCCTAGCCTACTCTATTCTAGCTTAGCCTAGCCTACTCTATCCTATCCTATCCTAGCCTACACTATCCTAGCCTAGCCTACTCTACTCTAACCTAGCCTACTCTATCCTAGCCTATTCTACGTAACCTAGCCTACTCTACCTAGCCTAGCCTAGCCTACTCTACCTTGCCTAGCCTACTCTACCTAGCCTAGCCTACTCTATCCTAGCCCAGCCTAGCCTATTCTACTCTATACTACCCTACTCTACCTAGCATAGACTAGCCTAGCCTAGCCAACTCTAGACTAACCTATTCTACCTAGCCTATTCTACCTAGCCTCGTCTACTCTAACCTAGCCTAGCCTAACCTACACTATCCTAGCCTAGCCTACTATATTCTATCCTAGCCTATTCTACCTAGACTAACTTAGCCTTGCCGACACTATACTAGCCTAGCGTACTCTACCTAACTTAGCCTACTCTAGCCTAGCCTACTCTATCCTAGCCTACTCTACCTAGCCTAGCCTACTCTAACCTAGCCTAGCCTAGTCTACCCTACTCTATCCTAGCCTAGCCTAGCCTACTCTATTTTATCCTAGCCTAGCCTACACTATCCTAGCTAGGCCTACTCTACTCTAACCTAGTCTACTCTATCCTAGCCTACTCTACCTAGCCTGGTCTAGCCTACTCTATCCCAGGCTACTCTATCCTAACCTACTCTAACTAGCCTACTCTAACCTAGCCTAGCCTACTCTATCCTACCTTATTCTAGCCTACTCTATCCTATCCTATCTTAGCCTACACTATCCTAGCCTAGCCTACTCTACTCTAACCTAGCCTACTCTATCCTAGCCTATTTTACGTAACCTAACCTACTCTACCTAGCCTAGCCTAGCCTACTCTACCTTGCCTAGCCTACTCTACCTAGCCTAGCCTACTCTATCCTAGCCCAGCCTAACCTATCCTACTCTATACTACCCTACTCTACCTAGCATAGACTATCCTAGCCTAGCCAACTCTAGACTAACCTACTCTGTCCTAGACTATTCTACCTAGCCTACTCTATCCTAGCCTATTCTACTTTACCTAGCTTAGCCTAGCCTACTCTTCCTAACCTAGACTAGCCTAGCCTACTCTACCTAGTCTAGCCTACTCTATCCTAGCCTACTTTAGCCTAACCTACTCTACCTAGCCTACTCTACTTAGCCTAACCTACTCTAACCTAGCCTATCCTAGCCTAGCCTACTCTATCCTAGCTTAACCTAGCCTACTCTAACCTATCATAGCCTAGCCTACTCTACTATATCATAGCCTATTCTATCTATCCTAGCTTAGTTTATCCTACTCTATCCTAACCTACTCTACCTAGCCTAGCCTACTCAATCCTAGCGTATCCTAGCCTAGCCTACTCAATCATAGCCTACTCTACTTAGCCTAGACTAGCCTAACCTACTCTACCTAGCCTACTCTACCTAGCCTGGACTAGCCTACTCTATCCTAACCTACTCTGCCTAGCCTACTCTAACCTAGCCTAGCCTACACTATCCTAGCCTAGCCTATTCTACTCTAACCTAGCCTACTCTATCCTAGCCTATTCTACGTAACCTAGCCTACTCTACCTAGCCTAGCCTAGCCTACTCTACCTTGCCTAGCCTACTCTACCTAGCCTAGCCTACTCTATCCTAGCCCAGCCTAGCCTATCCTACTCTATACTACCCTACTCTACCTAGCATAGACTAGCCTAGCCTAGCCAACTCTAGACTAACCTACTCTACCTAGCCTACTCTACCTAGCCTCGCCTACTCTAACCTAGCCTAGCCTAACCTACACTATCCTAGCCTAGCCTACTATATTCTATCCTAGCCTATTCTACCTAGACTAACTTAGCCTTGCCGACACTATACTAGCCTAGCCTACTCTACATAGCCTAGCCTACTCTAGCCTAGCCTACTCTATCCTAGCCTACTCTACCTAGCCTAGCCTACTCTAACCTAGCCTAGCCTAGTCTACCCTACTCTATCCTAGCCTAGCCTAGCCTAGCCTACTCTATCCTATCCTAGCCTAGCCTACACTATCCTAGCTAGGCCTACTCTACTCTAACCTAGTCTACTCTATCCTAGCGTACTCTACCTAGCTTGGCCTAGCCTACTCTATCCCAGGCTACTCTATCCTAACCTACTCTACCTAGCCTACTCTAACCTAGCCTAGTCTACTCTATCCTAGCTTATCCTAGCCTACTATATTCTATCCTATCCTAGCCTACACTATCCTAGCCTAGCCTACTCTACTCTAACCTAGCCTACTCTATATTAGCTTATTCTGCGTAACCTAGCCTACTCTACCTAGCCTAGCCTAGCCTACTCTAACTTGCCTAGCCTACCCTACCTAGCCTAGCCTACTCTATCCTAGCCCAGCCTAACCTATCCTACTCTATACTACCCTACTCTACCTAGCATAGACTAGCCTAACCTAGCCAACTCTAGACTAACCTACCCTACCTAGCCAACTCTAGACTAACCTACCCTACCTAGCCTACTCTACCTAGCCTCGCCTACTCTAACCTAGCCTAGACTAACCTACACTATCCTAGCCTAGCCTACTCTATTCTATCCTAGCCTATTCTACCTAGACTAACTTAGCCTTGCCAACACAATACTAGCCTAGCCTACTCTACCTAGCCTAGCTTACTCTAGCCTAGCCTACTCTACCTAGCCTAGCTTACTCTAGCCTAGCCTACTCTATCCTAGCCTACTCTACCTAGCCTAGCCTACTCTAACCTAGCCTAGCCTAGTCTACCCTACTCTATCCTAGCCTAGCCTAGCCTAGCCTACTCTATCCTATCCTAGCCTAGCCTACACTATCCTAGCTAGGCCTACTCTACTCTAACCTAGTCTACTCTATCCTAGCGTACTCTACCTAGCTTGGCCTAGCCTACTCTATCCCAGGCTACTCTATCCTAACCTACTCTACCTAGCCTACTCTAACCTAGCCTAGTCTACTCTATCCTAGCTTATCCTAGCCTACTMTATYCTATCCTATCCTAGCCTACACTATCCTAGCCTAGCCTACTCTACTCTAACCTAGCCTACTCTATATTAGCTTATTCTGCGTAACCTAGCCTACTCTACCTAGCCTAGCCTAGCCTACTCTAACTTGCCTAGCCTACCCTACCTAGCCTAGCCTACTCTATCCTAGCCCAGCCTAACCTATCCTACTCTATACTACCCTACTCTACCTAGCATAGACTAGCCTAACCTAGCCAACTCTAGACTAACCTACCCTACCTAGCCAACTCTAGACTAACCTACCCTACCTAGCCTACTCTACCTAGCCTCGCCTACTCTAACCTTGCCTAGCCTAACCTACACTATCCTAGCCTAGCCTACTCTATTCTATCCTAGCCTATTCTACCTAGACTAACTTAGCCTTGCCAACACAATACTAGCCTAGCCTACTCTACCTAGCCTAGCTTACTCTAGCCTAGCCTACTCTACCTAGCCTAGCTTACTCTAGCCTAGCCTACTCTATCCTAGCCTACTCTACCTAGCCTAGCCTACTCTAACCTAGCCTAGCCTAGTCTACCCTACTCTATCCTAGCCTAGCCTAGCCTACTCTATCCTATCCTAGCCTAGCCTACACTATCCTAGCTAGGCCTACTCTACTCTAACCTAGCCTACTCTATCCTAGCCTATTCTACCTAGTCTAGATTAGCCTAGCCTACTCTATCATAGCCTAGCCTTTTATACCTAGCCTAGCCTACTCTATTCTAGCCTAGCCAAGCCTACTCTATCCTAGCCTAGCCTAATCTACTCTATCATAGCCTAGCCTTGCCTACTCTATCCTAGCCTACTCTACCTACCCTAGAATAGCCTAGCCTACTGTACCTAGCCTACTCTACCTAGCCTAGCCTAGCCTACTCTAGCCTAACCTACTCTACCTAGCCTACCCTACTCTAACCTAGCCTAGCCTAGCCTAACCTACTTTATCCTAGGCTAGCCTAGCCTACTCTATCCTATCCTAGCCTAGGCTACACTATCCAAGCCTAACCTACTCTACTCTAACCTAGCCTACTCTATCCTAGCCTATTCTACCTAGCCTAGCTTAGGCCAGCCTACTCTACCTGGCCTAGACTACTGTACCTAGCCTAGTCTACTCTATCCTAGCCTACTCTATCTTAACCTACTCTAGCTATCCTAATCTACCTAGCCTAGCCTACTCTAACCTAGCCTAGCCTAGCCTACTCTATTCTATCTTAGCCTAGCCTACTCTACTCTAACCTAGCCTACTCTATCCTAGCCTATTCTACCTAGCCTAACCTACTCTATCCTAGCCTAGCCTACTCTATCCTAGCATACTCTATCCTAGCCTACTCTACCTAGCCTAGCCTAGCCTACTCTATCCTATCCTACTCTAGCTTAACCTACTCTTCCTAGCCTACTCTACCTAGCCTAGCCTACTCTAACCTAGCCTAGCCTAGCCTAACCTACTCTATCCTAGCCTTGCCTAACCTACTCTATCCTATCCTATCCTAGCCTACTCTACTCTAACCTAGCCTACTCCATCCTAGCCTATTCTACCTAGCCTAGCTTAGCCTAGCCTACTGTATCCTATCCTAGCCTAGCCTACCCTATCCCAGCCTACTCTACCTAGCCTAGACTAGCCTAGCCTACTCTACCTAGTCTACTCTACCGAGCCTAGAACTGCCTAATCTATCCTAGCCTACTCTAGCCTAACCTACTCTACCTAGCCTACTCTACATAGCCTAGCCTACTCTAACCTAGCCTAGCCTAGCCTAGCCTACTCTATCCTAGCCTAGCCTAGCCTTCTCTATCATATCCTAGCCTAGCCTACACTATCCTATGCTAGCATACTCTACCTAGCCTAACCTACTCTAACCTAGCCTAGCCTACTCTAACCTAGCCTAGCCTAGCCTACTCTATTCTATCCCAGCCTAGCCTACTCGACTCTAACCTAGCCTATGCTACTTAGCCTAGCCTACTCTATCCTAGCCTAGCCTAGTCTATCCTAGCCTACTTTACCTAGCCTAGACTAGCCTAGCCTACTCTACCTAGCATATCCTAGCCTACTCTATCCTATCCTACTCTAGCCTAACCTACTCTACCTAGCCTACTCTACCTAGACTAGCCTAGCCTAGCCTACTCTATCCTAGCCTTGCCTAGCCTACTCTATCCTATCCTAGCCTAGCCTACTCTACTCTAACCTAGCCTACTCCATCCTAGCCTATTCTACCTAGCCTAGCTTAACCTAGCCTACTCTATTCTAGTCTACTCTACCTAGACTAACCTACTCTACCTAGCCTAGCCTACTGTATCCTATCCTAGCCTAGCCTACTCTATCCCAGCCTACTCTACCTAGCCTAGACTAGCCCAGCCTACTCTACCTAGTCTACTCTACCTAGCCTAGCCCTGCCTAATCTATCCTAGCCTACTCTAGCCTAACCTACTCTACCTAGCCTACTCTACATAGCCTAGCCTACTCTAACCTAGCCTAGCCTACTCTATCCTAGCCTAGCCTAGCCTTCTCTATCCTATCCTAGCCTAGCCTACACTATCCTAGCCTAGCCTACTCTACTCTAACCTAGCCTACTCTATCCTAGCCTATTTTGCCTAGCCTAGCTTAGCCTAGGCTACTCTACCTAGCCTAGCCTACTCTATCCTAGCCTAGCCTAGCCGAGCCTACTCTAGTTAGCCTAGCCTACTCTACCTAGCCTAGCTGAGCCTACTCTATCCTAGCCTACTCTAGCCTATCCTACTCTACCTAGCCTAGCCTACGCTAATCTAGCCTATCCTAGCCTAGCCTAATTTATCCTAGCCTAGCCTAGCCTACTCTATCATATCCTAGCCTAGCGTACACTATCCTAGCCTAGCCTACTCTACTCTAACCTAGCCTACTCTATCCTAGCCTATTCTACTTAACCTACCTTAGTCTAACCAACACTACCTAGATTAACCTACTYTACCTAGCCTAGACTAGCCTARCTTATTTTACCTAGCCCAAACTTACTTAGCCTACTCTACCTAGTCTAACCTAGCCTACTCTATCCTAGCCTACTCTTGCCTAACCTACTCTACCTAGCCTACTCTACTTAGCCTAGCCTACTCTAACCTAGCCTAGCCTAACCTGGCCTACTCTGTCCTAGCCTAGCCTAGCCTACTCTATCCTATCCTAGTCTAGCCTACACTATCCTAGCCTAGACTACTCTACTCTAACCTAGCCTACTCTATCCTAGCCTATTCTACCTAGCCTAGCTTACCCTAGCCTACCCTACCCTACTCTACCTAGCCTAGCCTACTCTATCCTAGCCTAGCCTATTCTACCTAGCCTAACATAGCCTATCCTACTCTAACCTAGCCTACTCTAGTCTAACCTACTCTACCTAGCCTAGCATACTCTATCCTATCCTAGCGTACTCTATCCTAGCCTACTCTACCTAACCTAGCCTACTCTACTCTAACCTAGCCTACTCTATCCTAGCTTATTCTACCTAGCCTAGCTTAACCTATCATACTCTATCCTAGCCTACTCTACCTAGTCTAGTCTACTCTACCTATCCTAGCCCACTCTATCCTAGCCTAGCCTAGCTTATTGTAGCCTAGGCTAGCCTAGCCTAGGCTAGCCTAGCCTAGCCTACTCTACCTACCCTAACCTACTCTATCCTAGCCTAGCCTATTCTACCTAGCCTAGTGATCTAAAATTTAAGAAGACTTGAAACTTGAATAAATATTGCAAGTGAAATTGTTATGTGTTTTTAAAGCAACCAGATCAATTTGCAACACATAATAAAGGATTACTTATGTAAAGATACACATAGACAACATAATAAATCATTGAACATCAGACATAAACACAACAACTTGATAAAGGAGTTCACCCCACTCCGGGCTACATCTCCTAGTCCAGCTTCCAATGGATCATTATTATTAAATTTCTCAAAGTGCTCAAAAACATGTCTTACAGTTTTCAAAATGACAAACTGACTGCTTCAATGGCTCCGTAGCGTCCCAAAACCCCTGTCTGGGCTCTTTCGGCACCTGAAACGGTCGAAAAATGAAGAAGATGGCCTCCTTGAAGTCTCCCCTTCAACTTTGTTGTCTCTGGTTCTACAATCTGCACCCTTATTCTCCAAACCTGACACACATGCTCATTTAAGCGAAAAAACCAAGACCCGTACGCAACCGCGCAATGGTACAAACCGTAGAACGGTTAGGGTGCCTCCAGCCCCTAACCGCCTCGGCACTGGGTCATATTACCCACGTGACCATAGGCTGAGCATAAAAGTCATTGGTCCATTTACAAACCGTGCAACAGATTAAACCGCGTGCTCCGAGCCACGGGCATGTGGCATACCACATATAACCAAAGGTTTTAAAACCCGTGCCCACAATATAATACACTGTATATATATATTCCCGTGCGTTTTTTATTACAATGGCACCATAACATATAAGTTATGCGATTTAAAATCGCACACAATACACCATATGCAATGTTTATATGAAATATACGATGGGTCTGGGCTAGGCCCCGGCCCGCCCCCCGACCATAAAATACAACAAACCACTTTAAATGTAAGTGCAATGGAACATGTAACAAAGTACATTGGCGGGAACATTGGCTAGCATAGTTTGTAAAGTAATATGCCGTGGGGAGGTCCGGGGGTCGAACCCCGTGGCCTCCATTAATTTTGCATAAACATTATAAGCCAACCAATGAGGGACACGTGGCGCCCAAGCATTGGGCCACGTGTCCTCACATTATTTGCTGCCAACGAGACATGTGTCAACACATCACTGGTCAACGAACATCCAACCAAAATGCACCACATCATCAATACACCATGTCATCATGATGGTATGGCCCTCCACATGGCCGTAGGAATTGTACGGACAGGTACAGTCAGCATCCCAAATTTTTCCCTGTTTGACTTGGCGGTCAAATCGCGATATCTCCTCCATACGGACTCCATTTGCGAAAATAAATATACCGTCGGAATCNAACCGCCTCGGCTCTTGGTCATATAACCCACGCGACCATAGGCTGGGCATAAAAGTCGTTGGTCCGTTTGAAAACCGTGCAACGGATTAAACCGCGCGCTCCGAGCCACGGGCATGTGGCATACCACATATAACCAAAGGTTTTTAAAACCCGTGCCCATAATATAATACACCGTATATATATATTCCTGCGCGTTTTTTTATTACAATGGCACCATAACATATAAGTTATGCGATTTAAAATCGCGCACAATACACCATATGCAATGTTTATATGAAATATACGATGGGTCGGGGCTAGGCCCCGGCCCGCCCCCCGACCATATAATACAACAAACCACTTTAAATGTAAGTGCAATGGAACATGTAACAAGGTACATTGGCGGGAACATTGGCTAGCATAGTTTGTAAAGTTATATGACGTGGGGAGGTCCGGGGGTCGAACCCCGCGGCCTCCATACCATTTTACATAAACAAAACATATAACCAATCACATAATGACACGTGTCAGCACATCACTGGTCAATGAACATCCAACCAAACTGTGCCACATCATCAATACGCCACGTCAGCAAGATGGTACGGCCCTCCACGTGGCCGTACGGATTGTACGGACAGGTACAGTCAGCATCCCCAAATTTTTACCTGTTTGGCTTGGCGGTCAGATCGCGATATCTCCTCCATACCGAATCAGGAAAACGAGACGGACGCAATGGCACTGTTTTCGTTGCAATCCGAGCACTTTGAAAATTGAGCAAATTTGATCCCCTGATCACACCCCCCCATTGGGAAGCTTTTGGACCTCCAAAAGACTATCTCAGTCTATGTGAAGATGAGGGTATAATTCCCTCACCCTTCCAACCTCAATCCACTTGGCCTTGCTTGGATTCACCCCTTTAAGACCAACTCGCAAATACTCCACATTTCCTCGCTTCGAAGTTCGCATCCTCTTGTCAAGTATGGTGTCTTCCTGCAGTTCTGTTAGATACTCTGGCGAAAAATCATCTATGAAAGGAATATGAACATGCTCTCCTTGATCATCGATCAACGGAGGCTCATACAACTTCAAATTCTCAACATTAACAACTGCATACATCTGCATATATGGAGGCAAATCTAAACGAAA
>JZKD02S0372053.1:0-16088 GCA_000966675.3 Picea glauca | reverse complement strand
TGGTACAGGTTTATAGTGGTATATCTCACAGTGATAGTGTGACAGTGGTTCCATCATTCTACTTCTACTTCAGGGTGGTAGGACGAGGCAAGGACAGGTGGTTGTAGCCACCTTCTGGCTGTAGCCGGAGAACATTGGGGGTTGTAGCCTCCTTCTGGTTGTAGCCAGAGAATTGGGGAGTTGGAGCTTCTCTCGGGTTGTAGCCTAAGAAACTAGGGGGTTGGAGCCTCCTTCCAGTTGCAGCTAGAAAACAAAGAAAGTTGGTGCTTCCAATGAATGTAATTCTTCAAGACATATAAGCAAAAACAGTCCATGGTTTTCTCCCAATTTGGTTTTCCACATAAAACACTGGTGTACTATGTATGTGTGTGATTTTTTATTTCTTACTACTCATTATTGGATAATAATTCTACATTGATATAACATTTGAAGAAAAAAGATTATAATTACGCTGTGATTGTTTATTTCTTACTGCTCATTATTGGATAATAATTATACATTGATATAACATTTGAAGAAAAAGGATTATAATTATGCTATTATTGATTCACCCCCCCTCTCAGTAATCCAACAGTTATAAGTTGGAAATGTGAAATTTATAGTTGCACAACAGACTTGCTCTACAACTTTGACAATCTTGTTTTTTGAGCAACAAGAAGGTATTTTTTGTGTCATCTTCAAGTCTAATCACATGGGTAATAAGGATATGAATATGAAAAATTCATTCAAGAAATCACTTCATTAGGCTGAGGTAGTATGGGTTCATTTGTTGTTGTTTTTCATATCAGGGTTTTGAGGCTTTAAAGGAACAATTTTCATCATGAAGGAGGAACAATAATTATGAGGCACTCACTCATCAATAAGAGGCCATAATTACCATAATAAATCATCATCCATCAGCCAAGGCCAAAAAAAATGAACAAGGTACAAAGAGCCTTTGTTGCACAACTATGTTGTGTTTATGTTGCAGGTTGTTGTTGTTCAACAACCTTGATGTGTAACTATGACAGGGTGTCCAGAATGCATCCATAGGGTATCCAAATCAGTATGGACATGCCATCATAAGTGATAGGTCATATTCAACGACCACCAATTTGAAATATCACCACATCAGATATTCGAACACCTTTTTTGTCAAGTTGTTATGAGGCCATTAATGAGTCAAAGTTAACTTCTTCCCTATAGCAGTTAGTTGAATATTTTGTTGCTAAAAGATCTGTAATCGTAGCTAATCTTAGGATAGCAGTTGAATTTGATTTTTCCAAGATAGAAAGACATTTTTGTATATATTTTAGGGAGATACATTAGCTCAAGGTTGGTTGGGAATGTATGAGAGTTTTCATTGACTGAATATTGAAAACATTTTCTAGAGATTAATGAAATTTTGTTTGGACCAGAAGTCCCTATAAGTTGATATCAGAGATTCATGTAATTATTTCCTTTTATTCTTGTTTTTATCTTGTTTATGTGTTCTTATTAATTTAGTTAATTTTGTATGTGTATTTCTTATTTAATGATTTAGTGAGGTGTATGTGGCAGAATTCACTTAAAATTGGTGCTCTGTTATATATATTTATATATCCTTTCTTCTACAATCACCTTGGGATTCATCCTTGATAGATGCCCCAAGGGGTTGTTTGTTTTCTCTATAAACTTCATCTACAATGACATTTGAAAGTTTAAAGGGGAGTTTTCTACCATTCCTTTGAGGTTGTCATCTTTCAATTAACCAAGTTCCCATGAAATTATCATTGATCTCTCATATTGACTCCATTTCCCAATGAAATTTCTACCCACCTTGCCACCAACTCTACAAATTCAATCTTACCTTAGATATGTAGCCTTTGGACGAAATTCCAAAACAATCCTTTTAGTGTTTGATTTGAAGAGAGAGAGAGCCCTCTCTCTGTTGGAAGGTGTTAGCACTCTGTAAATTTGTTCGCCTGATAAACAAACGACAAAGGTAATTGTTTCAACCAAATTTAGGTTGGGTTCTGACCCTTCCAACCAGAGTGGGCTCTCTCAAACATGTAAATATTGAAAATACTCAAAATATTTGGCAATGCATACACATAGGTCAAATTCTGTAATAGGATAAATTTTTCAAGGGGTTGGTAGGACCAATAAGAGAATAGGGCCATTGGGAAATGGAGTTAACTTCCAAAATCATAGGAAAATTAATAAGCTATGTATCCCAGAGGGAACATAGGAAAAATAGGTATATTGTTCATCCAAACAAGTAATATGGGATGGTAGTAGAAGAGAAGGAAAAGATCACTTTGACCAGAGGCATCTAACAAAGGATGAATCTCTTGGTATAGCTTCTAGAAGAAATGACATAGAGGCTAGTTGTTGTGAACATAGAACCATTAATGGATGAATTTTGAACCAGAAACCAATAAAAATTTTAACACACTTCCCACACTNGGGGGTGAATTAGTGTGTGGACTTTTCAAACTTTCCTTCTTATTACAAGTTAGTAGTTAAAACATATTTGAACATATTAAGAACAATCAAATAATAATCACAATGGACATAGAAGATACCAGATGTTTGTATATAATTTATATGAATATATGTGAATATAACAATAAGGATTTTCCCATCACAAATTATTTTGTTTCAACACCAACTAAAGTAAGGAGCACCAATTCTCAAGGAAGACCCAACTTGCCACAAGACCCAGCTTGTTGATAGAACACAGTCTATCCAACTAGATTTCAACCAAATCTAGTAGCAGTGATTCATTATTGAATCAATTTTGTTTCATGATCAGAGGTATACAATCAACACTCATCACCACACTTCATATTCTCTCCAAAATTTGCACCTTCTTCACTTCATCTTTCCTCTGATATTCACGCCTTCTTCACTTCGTTCTTCCTCTAATATTCGCACGAACCTCAGGTTCATATCCCCTTCATTTTTCTCCGCAGGATGCTCTTTCACAAAGAGCCTCTCTTTTCCCCAAGCCCGTCTTCTTTCTCAAGAACACACTTCCAAGTGAACCAATCATGGTTGTATTTATACCTGCTGATGCTCAAAAATTGTTTAAGTTATTGAGACGACCTGTGAAATAACCAACTTGTTCATTAACAAATTTGGGACCATTGGAGATCATTGTTTTGGGTCTTCAACTTTAAACATGGCACCCCCTTTTACTTTCATAAATCAATCACAGGCATGGATCAATTTCCTTCATCTCTGTGATAATAGAAATCAACGCTTCCTTCAAACCATGTTCATATGATCATAGGCATAGAACCATAGGCTTATCACTTTAAGTGACACATTCCATTCTACCTTTTAAATATCTTTACCATATGACCAATGGTGTTAATCAAACATTAGGAGAGACAATCCCTTGAGAACTTATCAATTCAACAATCACAATTCAATCTCCTGAAATGGACGACTCTCGTAACTTTGGGACTTTTCCCTTAGGGACTTCAAGACTTGCAACATGTCAAATATCCTAAAGCGGATTTTGCCAAATAGATCATACGATTCACGTTTACTTCGCGGAACCAGATTAATGGTCATATTAGATCCTTACATATATCCTTCATTACTTAATACAATGGCCAGGACTTAATCAAGAAATGAGATGGATGGTCACCTTTTACTCTGCGACTTCATCTATTATGCTTACACTATCCTTCCACTGTGTTTTGATCAATGTTTGAGAGTACACCCGACATCAGATAAACTGTTGAGATCTCCTTTGGGTCTCTGAACTTCAGAGATTTCAAATCTCAACCCCTTGTTTCCTCTAGAGTGATCACTTGCTGAGTAATTCATAAGTGGTGGAGACCGCTTGTTGTCAGTTAATACTTCCACTTACACTATCCTTCCACTATAGTAGATCGATGGTTGAGAATGCTCTTTAAGTGATCTTCAGATTGGACGTATCGTGTCCACTTCGGGACTTCGACATTCGGGTCTTTGAGACTTTGGGCAACTGCTGGTGGTAAAACTCTAGAAGAAAAAATCTCGGAGTGACGTAACTTACTTACTTCACTTGATGACGTGTCACGATTCAAGTAGCTGCCACGTGTCACTCTAATTCATGATTTTCACGTACCTGAAATGTTGAATCAAATTGACACTTGTCATTATCTAATTGCACCACGTGTCCTTGCTAATGTAGACTGTTGACATGGTATGTCGACATACATCTCCCTATGTGACACATTCATCTCCTTGATATAACGGTTGTCCTAAATCCTGATGTATCTTCAATCGATGGCTGAGAGCGACTTCAGACCTTCGTCCTTCGGGACTTCAGAACTTTTGACATTTCTTGGTGGTGAAACTCCCTAAGAAATTCTCTCGGAGTGATGTAACTTTCTTACATCACTTGTAGACATGGCACGAGCCAATTTCCTCTTGACGCTTGTCATCATCTGATTATTCTATGTGTATTTACTGACGTGGTCTGCTGACATGGTCTGCCACTTTTCTTTTGTTGTCATGGTTTGTTGATGTGGTATACCACATGTCTTTTGTTGTCGTGGTCTTCTGACATGGTCTGTCACATGTCCTCGTAGACGTGGTCTACTGAGTTGGTCTTCTGATGTGGTCTGCCACGTCTCCTTGCTAACATGGTCTGCTGACCAACAACCCTGATCCAACGATCATCGTATGTCCTCCAAATCTGATGGTCCTTATTCATTTCATATTTTTGGGCTTCAGGTATTTTGAATCTCAAACTGAATTCCTGAATTGAGATTTCTCCAGAGCATAACCTCCTGGCAAATTTAAACCCAAACTAAACGTTGTTCATTGATCATGTTCTTAGATTGATGGCTCTATTTATCTATGTTTCTTCTCTTATGGCTTATTATATCCTTCCACTTAGAATGATCCAATGGCTGATGAAAATTTGCATAAATGAGATCTCAGATATTTTAGCTCGCTTATCCTATCCTTCCACTTGAAATGATATGTCGGTTGAACAGAATTTGGGTTTGATCCGATGGCTGATGGTTATTCGGTCAATCTAATTCTCAATTGTTTTTCCCTGCTTATCCTGTCCTTCCACTCAAAAGTGATCCAACGATTGTGAAGACTCTCGAAGTAGATCCATGATCAAGGATGATTGTGGAACCACAACTTTCAAGTGATTTAATTCATCACCCAAGCTCTGCAATTGGAAGTTGAGTCAACCACAATCATTGATCTTCAAAGCTATAAGATTGAACAGTCCTGACTAATTATAGGATTGGAACTAGCACAATATTTAATTCTGCTTTCGATATTCCCAATTCATCCATGTCGTTGATCTAGCGATTGTGCATCCGACGGTCATGACTTAATCTGAATTAAACTGATTGCTTGTTGGATCAAATGCAGTCATCGATATCCGATTCTATGAGATCTGATGATCTAGACAAATTGCAGTATTAGAACTAGCAAGTTGTTTAATTCTTCTTTTGATCCCCGCAATTCATCCTTGCCGTTGATCTGGCTTGCAGATCCAATGGTCATGATCCTCCAACGATCCTCAAGCCCATAGTCACTCATATGAATGATGTCCATAATTTTAGACAATCAACACAGTCAATTTATTTATTGGACGATTGTTGAGGCTTCTCACTCTGATCAGATGACTATTGATGCTTCTCACTCTGATCTTATTCTTTTCCTTCCGAGATTTGATCTCTACATTTTCTAACCCTCTTGAGATTTTATCATAGGAACATTGTTGATCCTATCGTTGTCAACAATAATCATGAATTGCTTCATATTGTTCTCTTCTTTTGCTAACTAATATACTGTGCAATGCTCTCTTCCTTCTGATCTTTGATCTTCATTCTCTTGTGTACTGTGTTTTCCCTTCTCAGCTTTGATATTCATACTGTTCACTTCTTTTGCTAAATGATATATTGTTGACATCAATGACAATCTCATCTATGGTAAATGATAATTCATCATAACAAAAAATCATCACATCGACTATTGACATCAATGAAAATATGTCCAACATAAACATATTATAAGTATAATTGATGTAGGAAGGAGAACCAACAAGATGAATTCCTTCTTTTACTTGAAGATTATCACTAGCAGCAAAAACACATTCATGAATATGAAATACAGGAAAACATACTAAACATTAAAACCATGATGAATCTCGGCTATATAAGAAAACCTTCTCTACTTGTATTAAACTTCATAAGAAATCACAATTTTTTCCTGCTACAGGGGCAAGCCCCTCTCCAGCCAGTCGGATCCTTCATTTATATTTTTAACAATATATATAGATAAATTACATATGAGACCCAAAAATGGATCATCTTCTCCAACATTCCAAAAATAGATATCGGTTACAGAAGGAGTAACGTGCCAAAACCAAACTCATACCTTTTAGGGAACATTACAAACAAAAAACTGAAATATTTAAATCTTTACCCTGAATTCCACCTGCCTACAATATTCCCTTAAACGTATTTCTCATTTTAGCTTTTCAATCTCTTCCTTTAACATGTCAAGCCAACTAGGTTGGTCTTCTTCAACATCTTTAACTGTTCCAACTTTAGCCTTCTTCTTCCGTCGTTTTCTCCTTTTTCTCCCGCCAGCTTGCATGTAGTGTCTATCTGCATATCCATTAATGATAAAATATTTCATGATAGGATTCAACCTGATCTCTTCGCCTGATCCTGGTTCATCTGCAGATTTTGTGCAAAATTTTGTTGCCAACAGTTTCACAACATGCCTTTCTTTCTTCTTAATTGATAGTTTTGTCATACTATTCGAATTTACCAGTTTGTTGAAGGTCACTAGATCTTTATTCTCCATTTCCTCTAGTTTTCTAGGAAACATGAGCCT
This sequence comes from Picea glauca, assembly GCA_000966675.3. Taxonomy (NCBI): domain Eukaryota; kingdom Viridiplantae; phylum Streptophyta; class Pinopsida; order Pinales; family Pinaceae; genus Picea; species Picea glauca. Next base: position 9,257 of record JZKD02S0372053.1, on the reverse strand, counting down.
ATTTTCTTTAACTGTACAAGAATTGGACGAATGATTCGATTTGTGGCTATCCCTCTCTGGAATAAAATGTCAATTACCCGAAATAGAGTAATTTCACCTGTGTTTTGAGTAATATTCGCCAACGAGTGATAATCATGGGATACTAATGAAAGTTCATACGAGGATAACAACTTCTCATGTTCGACTATCAATTTCCAATGATGAGTCTTGAATCATTTATTTGGCGGTGCTTCCTTGGTATTGTGTGGATGAATGTTACCTAAGCAAGTGTCTTGAGGTGATTAGACTGGCCGTCAAATTTCATTTCCACATGTGACCCTTGGATTTGACACATTTGATGACACTTAACACGTGATTTAAGGGCATGATGGAGTGGTTTCAAGTTCACCCACTTTTCTCCCCGAAATGTGTCTAAGGGTGACACGTATTCTTACGAGAAACCACGGTTGGAATTTTGGGCCCACTCAGGTATTTTAACCTCCGCACTATTTCTCCACCCGAAATGATCCCTAACCGTTGATCTGTGGCACTTGTGATATGTGTTCCGTCGGGTCCCATCAACTCCACACTTCCACTAGACTTATCCTCCTTCTGCCAGATATGGCCCCATCCTCCAATTTATCATGGCTCTACCAATTTAGCCTCTCGCTAAGTCCATAAACTTGGATTCTATATAAAAATTGTTATAGTGATAACATGAGATCCAACTAGGGATGTTATCCTCCCTATGAGGTAGAAAAGAATGCGTAGAACATGTGCCTTATCCTTTGAGCTGCTCCCAAAATGGGTATGTACCCTATTCTAACATGTCACCAATTTATGCTGAAAACCGAAGTCTACCCACTGCTTTCATCTGGATATTGAATGTTGAATATACTGCTAAAATCTAATTGAACACTTCATTTGAAAACCTAAACGAAAATTCTTGATCATCAAGCTTATTCACACCTACCTACCCTAACTGTTGAAATGAGCTTCCAATCAAATGAAATCATAATGCCAATGCAACCATGCAATCATTTCATCTGGTTTATTTTCACATGTCTAGTCCAAAACCTGTTTACTAATAATTCATTTAAGAATTTACACATCAATTCAAATCTCAAAAATTCAAAGACATTGGGATCGTTTACTGCCTACGATAGAACTACAAATGGATCCTCTAAAACATGCATAAAACAACCATCATGTTTCACTTCTCCCACTGCATTTCTGGTTTCATGTGATTTAACTAGTTGATTTTTACCAAGAAGTTGAAAAATCAGGTGAGACTGTTGGGAATAGTAATCTTCTAAACTACAAAATAGTGTTGACTGGAATAAACCTCCTGGTAGAAAGAAATCTATATTTATTGATAACATTGAATGTCCATCATCTTCATCTCTAAGCTTACAACCCATCATAAGATGTAAATTTTGATTGTTAAAACTCTCCATATAGCATGCCACATGGTCATGGAACACATGAGAAAACATTTATTTTTGATGAGCCAAAATAGAAGGACAGGCCCCCTTCTCAAGTGTTTGTTGTTCTTGCTCTACTTCTTCAGTGCTGAGAACATTTTCAGAACCATAATCTTCAAAGGAATTAAATAAAACAACTGCTTCTCTATGATCTTTCTGTATTTTTGATTTAATCATGGCATACACTTTTTTGTTTCTTCTCTGAAACTCTATGTCATTGGTTTGGTCATTTCTTAAAGTTTCCATAGATGGGGTTTCATAGCCCTCATCCACATCCAAGCCACTTGAAATTTGAAAAACCACTTCATTCATAGGGGAATGAAAACACTTCTGAAGTACTTTGTTTTCTTGGAGATCTTGTGGAATGTCCTCATCAATTTCAGGAGAAAGCAAATGATTTTTGACAACAATTCTTTGATCAAATTTCTCTATTTTCTCATGATTTTATTTTAACCATTCAAAGGAATAAAAACATAATGGGAGATAGTTTTTATTTGAAAGTCCACTTCTTTCTTCATATTCAACATCATGCCTTGATGGTTTCTGTTCCGAAACATTATTAACATTTTTCTTCAACAATTTGAAGGAAGAAAAGAACAATGGCAAGGTTCTTCCACCCGATTCAAAATATTCTTCATTTTCTTTACTACTGAGATATCCACATTTTCCACTTTCTTTGAATTGCTGAACACACTCATATTCAACTTCATTTTCGACCAATGGCTACAATTCCCTGTTAAATTTTTTCAATGAATCATCATGGTTTGGCATCATCACACCTCCCTTGGCTTCAGTGATGATCTTAGAATTTTCTTTCAACAATTTAAATGAAGAAAATAATAAAGGTAAAGAATTTCCTTCAGTTGATTCAATACTTTTTCCTTTGTAACTATGATATTAAGTTGATTGCTCTCAACATACTACTGAAAATGAACATTTTATGATAGAGAACATGCAACTGGTTGTTCCAGGAAGTCAATATCACAATCATCATTATATTCATCATATATAGGCAAATCAACAACGTATGCAATGTCATCTAACAAGAACAAACATGGAACATCAACCTACTCTTCAACATGTTGATCTGCAAACGCATCTTCTTTACTGTCTATAAATGAATATATAAACAATCAACTCCATGCTTATCATGGGGTGGGTTAGAAGCTATTTTAGCTCCCTCTCATTAAATAAGCGGAATACACTCTTTTGCAAAATCATTAGCATTTAAAACTTGAAAAGGGCATATGATATCATTAACTCTTTGCTCAAGATTTAGATCAACTGTTTTCTGTTCATATTCACTATTATGTTATTTAGCATCCAACTCCTCATTTTGAATCTGTTTACATGCTTTGATATTGTGTTGAATCTCCTGAGCATCATTAAACATTTGCTGTAAGGACTTAGGTCTTCTTTCCATCAGGAGGAAAGACAAATCTGGATGAAGCATTGTTGTATAATGAAGCATGGAAACAACTTCAGTGGGCTAAATTTCTTTGGGCAAATTGTAATAAATATTATTAAAAATTCTACTGACTATAGAAAACGTTTCATTACTATGACTTCTCAAGGCATAGAACTCTGTAAGTTGTAGATCCAAAGATTTATTCTTGCCCCAAAACTTCAAAAAGACATTCTTCAATTCCTCCCATGAGCTAATTATTTATGGCTGCAAATGTTTAAACCATTCTTTGGTATCCCCTTTCAAGGATTGAGAGAAGGCCCTCATACAAACATCATCATGATCAATCTCAAACAAATCTACAAAATGTTCAAAATCTTGCGTATGTTTTTATGTTGTAATGGCATCAAGCTCTCCATCAAACACTGGTAGGTACTTATAGTGCTTTGGAGGAAAATCATGAAGGATGTGAGGTAATTTTAAGGGTTTGTATCTATGTTGAGTCTTGGAGGGTGTTGGATCAAGTATAAGAGGTGAAATATCAGCCTTGGTTTCATGAGGCTCATCAACTTGGTTATGGTCATCACATGGATCAGATAGAAAATTTCGGTCAAAATCAATGACAAACTAAGGAGATATATGTATAAATTTAAGAGGAGAATATACAATTTCGAGATTTTCATGGTCAACATTTGAATGTAGCAAGTAATGAACAAATTGCTTAGCATGTTCAGGAAGAGAAAACAGGTAATTAATCACAAAAAATATTATGTCTTGGAAAAAAATCAACTTTAGGTACTTGTTTTCTCCCATGATATCCTTTCATACCTCTGTCAAGGGATATCATCTTCCAGTGGGGTCTCTTAGTGACATTTTAATATTGAGTGGAGTCGCCAATAATGTTTTGGAAGCTGGATTTTGTATTGAGAGTGGAATCACCAACGGAAATTTAAATTTATGGATTCTTCTACCAGTGGAATCACCTTCAAACTATTTTTTTGATGTGTGAAGTCACCAGAGCATGAACACAACCAATAGGTTCCTAATTGTCTGCTGCTCTCATAACTTAGAACTCAACTATGTCATTCTTCCTAGGGAATTTTTTTTTTAATTTCGTCCCCAACAACGGTGCTAGAATGTTAGCACTCTATAAAATTTTTTGGCTAATAAACAAATGACATAGGTAAATCTTTCAACCAACTTTAGGTTGGGTTATGACCCTTCCAACCAGAGAGGGCTCTCTCAAACATGTAAATATTGAAAATACTCAAAATATTTGGCAATGCATACATAGAGGTCAAATTCTGTAATAGGACAGATTTTTTAAGAGGTTGGTAGGATCAACAAGAGAACAAGGCCATTGGGAAATGGAGTTAACATACAAAATCATATGAAAATTAGCAAGCTATGTATTCCAGAGGGAACAAATGAAAAATAGGTATAATTTTCAGCCAAATAAGTAATATGGGATGGTAGTAGAAGAGAAGGAAAAAATCACTTTGACCAGAGGCATCTAATAGGGGATGAATCTCTTGGTATGGCTTCTAGAAGAAAGGACATAGAGGCTAGTTACTGTGAACAGAGAACCATTAATGGATGAATTCTGAACCAGAAACCAATAAACATATAACAAGTATAATCGATGTAGGAAGGGGCACAATCAAGATGAATTCCTTCTTTTACTTAAATATTATCACTAGCATCAAAAACACATTCATGAATATGAAATATAGGAAAACATATTGAACATTAAAACCATGATGAATCTCGAATATCTAAGAAAACCTTCTCTACTTGTATTAAACTTCATAAGAAATCACAATTGTTTCTTGCTAGAGGGGCAGGACCCTCTCCAACCAGTCAAACCCTTCATTGATATTTTAATAGTATATATAGATAAATTACATATGAAACTCAAAAACAGATCATCTACTCCAAGATTCAAAAAATAGATACTGGTTACAGAAGGAGTAACGTGCCAAAACCGAAATCCTACTTTTTAGGGAACGTTATAAATAGAAAACTGAAATATTTAAATCTTTACCCTAAATGCCACCTGCCTACAATATTCCCTGACACATATATCTCATTTTAGATTTTCAATCTCTTCCTTTAATGTGTCAAGACAACTAGGCTAGTCTTCTTCAACATCTTTAATTGTTCCAGCTTTAGCCTCCTTGTTCCATCGCTTTTTCCTTTTGCTCTCACCAGCTTGCATGTAGTGTCCATATGCATATCCATTAATGATCAAATCTTTCATGATAGGATTCAACCTAATCTCTTCACCTCATCATGGTTCATCTACAGATTTTGTGTGAAATTTTGTTGCCAGTAGTTGCACAACATGGCTTTGTTTCTTCTTAATTGATAGTTTTGTCATACTATTCAAATTTCTCGGTTTGTTGAAGGCCGTTGGATCTTTCTTCTCCATTTCCTTTGGTTTTATAGGAAACACAAGCCTATTTCCTTCAACTGTACAAGAATTGGACGAATGATTCGATTTGTGGTTATCCCGCTCTGGAATAAAATGTCAATTACTTGAAATAGAGTAATTTCACCTGTGTTTTTAGTAGCATTCGCCATCAAGTGCTAATCATGGGCTACTAATGAAAGTATGTACGGGGATAACAAATTCTCACATTCGAATATAAATTTTCAATGATGAGTCTTGAATCAGTTATTTGGCGGTGCTTACTTGGAATTGCATGGACGAATGGTACCTAAGCAAGTGTCTCGAGGTGATTAGACTGGCCGTCAAATTTACTTTCCACATGTGACCCTTGGATTTGAAACATTTGATGACACTTAACACATGATTTTGCGGTGTGATGGATTGGTTTCGATTTCACCTGCTTTTCTCCCCAAAATGTGTTTGAGGGTGACATGTATCCTTATGGGAAACCTTGATTGGAATTTCGGGCATGCTCATGTATTTTAACCCCTGCATTAGTTCTCCGCCTGAAATGATCCTTGACCATTGATCTGCAACGCTTGCGATATGTGTTCCATTGGGTCCCATCAGCTCCTCACTTCTACCAGACTTAACCTCCTTCCACTAGATATGGCCCCATCCTCCAGTTTATCACGCCTCTACCAGTTTAACCTCTCGCTAAGTCCAGAAACTTGGATTCTATATAAAAATTGTTATAGTGATAACAAAAGGGATAACTTTCAACCTCAATTTGGTTTTTGGTTACCTCTATGATTTGCTTCCTCATCCAAAATTAATTTATTGAGTGATAACATGTTGACGGTTTCTCTTTCCCTATTATGCTATGTCTGCCATTGCTTGTCTTCTTGTGACCAATGGATTCCACTTGTCCAATCATTCCATTTATTCCAAATGTAAATATGCTCTATCATATATCTATCTAGGCCTGCCAATGATACCATAAATCCATCTCTGTCCATATTTCATAAGATTTCCATAACTCTACTACTCAACTGTCCACAATTCTGACCCATCTGTCATTGTACTATTATGAAGGCTTATTTTTTGTAATTGATCATCACATATTATTCTTTCTCGTGTTGAATAAAGTATGTCCAATGATCCTTAATACCTCCTTGAACCTATAATGAATATATCCTTTCCTGGAAGGTGTGTCAATGATATTCCTATTATATTTGCATGGGAACATTGTTTTTCAATCAATCAATCCATCATTCTATACTTCTTCTATCTGAATGCTCTAAATTTATCTCTACAAACACTTCAAACTTCTTGAAGGATGGTTCTTTGATATGAAGTAGCTACTACATAGACTCCACATGTTCAAAATTCATATTTACTGGGAGTCTCCAAGCCAGATGGCTTAGAACAATGGAGAAATCCATCCTAATGTGGAGTAATCTACATATTCATCTGTAGATTCATCATCTCTCTGAACCATGACTTCTTATTTTTTTCCTATGGATTCATTATGATCTTGCACAAAACTTATTGAGAGTACAATCTCTTGGGACTGTTATTTATTCACCTACTCTTATTTTATTTCTTTCATTACTGCAAATACTACGATCTCTTGGACCTGTTCTTTATTCATATTCTATTCTTGTCTTTCTTTTATTCTCCAAACCTTTGTGTATCAGACATCGATGTTTTATTTCATGGTGGGATTTATCATGCTTCTAAAATTTCAAGCTATGTGACCATAATTTTCGCATTTGTAACATTCAATGTTGTGGGAATACACATAGGTATTTATTGTATGAATATTTCTTCCATATATGCTTTGAAATCTACAACATTATGTCCAAAGTTAGTTCAAATAAAACAATGACCATAAAATAAATTTACATACCCGGGAGTTAATGATATTCTTTGTGGTGTAGTCCTTCTGAACTCCTACTTTGTTTTATCATGATCTTCTCTTATGTTGATTCCTTCATCAGGATTGAAGCTTCTTTTTTTCTTGAATGTGGAAGGTCTTGTTGAATATGTATCTCTATTAGACTCATTCTTATTTTCTTCTTGTTGGCCATCATTCCTTCCTTTGAGTACTTCTACATAACTCTTCCTCTTTTCTTCATTCTTCCTTTCTGGCAACCTGTAGTTATTTTCTTCAACTTTCTTTATTGATGACATGGATGCTTCTGTCTCTTTAAAATTCTTATTGAGTTTGACTATTTTAACTCTCAATGTAACAAATTCTTCTTCTTTCTTCATCATATGAATCTTCATGACTTGTTCCATTCTCTTTGCTTTTTCAAGTTGGATCTTCAAGGATATGATTTCTTCTTCAAATCTTATTTCTTTTTGACTAAATTCTACTTCAAGATAGTTTAAATACTCAGATATTTCCTTGAGATGATATATCAAAATATTCTCTCTCTTCTCTGCTTCCTTTCTTTGTGTTACTATTTTGGTTTCCAAAAACTGCTTCTCTTCCATCTAACTTTTGTATTTTTATTCAATCCTTTTGGCTTCTTCTAGCTGAGCTTTTAGATTCATGATGACCTATTGAGATTCTTATGAACTTTCTTGAGAATTATTATTGACTAATTTTTCCTCAAGAGACTTGTGTTTCTTCCTTTCTTTCGTCAATTTGTCTAAAGCACTGATTAATTCTACTTCAAGATCTACTATTCCTTCTTCACAATCTTCTTCTTATAAATATTTCTGACATGATGAGCATCTTTCTTATTTTTTTTTTCTTTCATATTCTTTATAATTCTATGTATTTTTTATGGGAGACTACTCAAAGTAGATATTATGTAGCCTATCCCAAAGCTCTTTAGGTGATGCAAATTTTCCAACTTTCTCTCTTACCTGATCAGGTAATCCTTCCCAGATGAAATATATTGATAGTTTTTTGTTTCTTTTCAATTAGTTCTTGACTGTAATATTTGGTTTCTTTGTAGTGGTGCATCCTATAACAACTTATTGAAAAACATCATACCCTTGTTCCTGTAAAAAAAAATCCATCCTCATGCTTCCCATCTCATTTCTCTAACAATTCTAACCATTGAGTTGGGGTATTCCATTTATATACATATTATTGATCTCCATTATCTACCTTCTAGTGGTTAAACTATTTCCTGAAGGAACCAGCTATGATACCAATTGTTGGAATACTGAGAGGGGGGTGAATCAATATGAGTACTTTTACCACTTTTAACCATAATATATAAACTTCAACTTTATTTGAAGTGTATCGTCAATGTATCATCTATGATTGCATTCAATATATCATGAGCATATAAACATAAGAAACATCACATCAATAACATCACATCGAATACACAATACACCATAATTTATATGGAAACCCAAATGGGAGGAAACCATAGAATGTTTTCTTATATATTGTCAAGAATACATTCATTAGAAGCACCAAATTCCCAATTCTCTAGGTACAAATGGAAGGAGGCTACGGACCCTTATTTATAGGCTCCTCCTTGAAGGAATCTACAATTTCTTGAATTATCTGGATCCAACCATAAGGATGCTACAACCCCCTGATTCTCAGGCTCCAACCTGAAGGAAGCTCCAACTCTGTGAATTCTATGGAACCAAGAAGAAGGAGGCTACAACCCCCTTTCCTTTCCCTACCATGTGTTGTTGGGTATTTCTACCCTACGGACTAATAAGCTAGGGCTCTAAACTTATACGCAGAAAATGACCCTTAAGACTTAAATTTTGACCTTCTACCCGAATCTCAAACCTCTTTCTTCACATGCATACAAGAGAAGAATAAACCAACCTTTTTCCGGACGGCTGAAGTAGATCCTTCGTTGAATTTCTTGTCCTTTTGCCGCTGCTACTCCTTCTACAAAGCTTCCTGCAATCAAACAATACTATGCATGCATGCTACTGATCTATTATAGGGTTAGAGATAAAAACATAAAATCAAATATCACATATGAGATTCATGTATGCGGGACGG
>JZKD02S0372031.1:0-18629 GCA_000966675.3 Picea glauca | reverse complement strand
TTCTAGGGTTATTAGCCAACTCATTAGGGTTTTCTCTTGCTTTTCGGAGTCTTCTATTCTCGTCAGGTTCACACGTGGAGGTAAATACCTCCCACAGCTACCATAATATTAACACGTGGATGGTAGCGAGGCAGTACAGTATTGCACTATTACTATGATGAAGCCTTTAAAAAACTAAAAGAGCCAATATTTTCTTTTGCAAATTCAAAATGCAGGCAAAAAAAATTATCAAATCCCATAATATTCGTCTCTCTATGCATTTTAATGGGAGAGGTCCTCAAGCTTTCCGCTTATTAAATCCAATCTTTTCGAACCTGTCTGGTCGGTTGTCACTTTTGAAAGAATAATTAATGTCCATTGGGAAGGGCGGAAGGTAGCGGGGATGGAGGGGAGTGACAAAATGTTTTTAAACTTTTCTGAAATCGGGAACGTGTGAACCCACGAAACTTTGAAAACTCGACTAAGTATGGAAAGGCAGGTCGAACAGGCAGACTCATCGTAGGAAGAGGTAGGGTTGTGAGTTTGAGGAGTGCAAGGTCGAATTGTAGAGCACGAAAGTTCTGAGTGCAAGATGTACACACCAAACACGAGTTACCATAGTTCGATAGCACCTATCCACGAAGCCGCGTTCATAAAATTGGTTAAGTATGCAACCAAACAACGGTCGGTCAAAATCATGATGTGAAGATATAGATGGAGATAATGATTTGTCAGTTCACCACACTGGGAACCCATGAGCATAGAAACGTGAGAAAGTATAGAACCAGAAACGCATAATAGAGCGGAAGAACAAAAGGTAAAAAACGGGAAAGTTTACAAGAGGAAAAAAAAAGGGAGAGAATAACTATATCGCTCAGACAGCAACACTTACTCTCATAACTATGAAACCATAGTAAGACAAAATGGAAAAAAGCATCGTCGGCTATGAAATATAGTTGGAGCCCGACAAACTCTGGTTGAAGCCGTAAGAGATGCAATTTACTTCGACTACAAAATTTTGCATGTTTTTTTATCTTAATAGTATTTTATGGGGAGCCAACTGCAAAACAATGTAACAATAGATCCAACTGCAAATGTAGCACCCCAACATTGCAAAGCTTAGGCAAACAAGAGCAAGCAACAAATAACAACCCAGTTAAGAAGCACCAAAAGGCCCAACTGCAGTCGCAGGACCCGAACCCGAACCCGGCAAAGTTGAATCAAACAAAAATAAGCAGCATCTAGCGAACAAAGAGGCAAGCACCAACCAGTCAACCAGGAATGCCACAGTTCCAATCGCGGTTGCAAAACCCCAAACGTGCAAACTGCAACAAGACGAACAGGCAAACAAGAACAAAAGCAACAGGCAAATAAGAAATCAAGAAGCAAGCATATAAAAAAAAAGTAACAAGCCCAAACCAGTGAACCAGAAATCAAGATGCAAGAAGCAAGCATGAACCAGTAAACCAGCAATGTCGCTAAAGTACAATATTGCCCAAATTGACTGTAGAGAACACTGCATATAAAAGAAAAACGGAAGAAAATGTATTGTAACAAGCCTGCTAAGTAAACATTTAACATTGCGAAGCCTGTTAGGTAAACATTTAAGTCTATCAGAAATGCTTTGTAAACATTTAAGAAAGAATGCAGTGTGGCAAGTCTCTTATGTACCAAAAAAACATTTATTATAATTTATTATAAAATAAAATTAGTAACAATAGCTCGAACAGTAGAGAATGTATTCGAAGGACAAACTTTGGATATGCTAGCATATCAAACATTGGGATAAATTTAGCTAGCAGAATTAATGCTAGCATTAATCCACCTTCAAGCAATGCACAAGAAAAATATATGATTCAAAAATATTGTATACGATCAAAAAGTTTGGATATACTAACATATAAAACATTGGGAATAACGAAGCCGACAATAAGACCTCCAATCTGTTATCCAATCAGATCATTACATATATGGTACTTTTTATTATATAAAAATCAATGTTTTTAGTTCCCTAGCTCCAACAATAGATATTAATGCAAATATTTGTAGTCAAAGGACAAACTAATATGAAGTCAATGAATTATCAATCGCTATAGTCTCTCTATTCGCTATAGTCTCTCTATGCCTACAGCAGAGGCTAATAAGAGTAAACTTATTGCGACAAAAAAGTGTTTATCATCATTTTGAACTTTTTAATCAATGTAATAAAATATTATAAAAATAATAACTTTTTAATCAATGTAATAAAATATTATAAAAATAATAAAACTGGACACATGTACTCCAATCGAGATAGATTGTTTTACTACATTCTTATTGTCCAATTGGTACTTAACATCGGAATATTGGTGTTGTATAGGTTATTATTAATTATCAGGAAAATTTCCAATAAAAAACATAGGTTTGATTTATTAAATGTTCATAACAAAAATTCAAAGAATGCGTTATGTTTTGTAAAAGTAAAATGAAATATTATAAACTAGATATAAGTTATGATCATTTGAAATTGAAAATATATGAAAATTTAATTTTTCATTATACAACAAAACAAAAATGTAACGAAGATTTATGGATTCACCTTTTAATACCACAACTTCGTTAAATCCTTAAAGCTAGGCTTCTCTACTGGCCTTTGTATGAGTATGGCCGTGGGAACTCAAAACTTCATATACAAAATTGCAATAATTATACAATAAAAGAATAATAGCACAATCAACCGAGGGGGATAGATCAGAAAATCTCCAAAGCCCAGCAAATCATGTCGGCCTTAAAATCAAAAGACTAATACACACCTCAAATATAGAAAAAAATATTACAAACTTATGAGAAGACAGTCACTTCGCTGAGAATCCACATTACCAAAGAGAATTCAAAGGCAAAGAGTGTATATAAAAAACCACGATCCAATACAAATCCGAACATTGTGATGCCTCCGTTGTTGTGCTGTAAATATGTTACTGCACATGATACAAACAGTTATATCTTCATCAAGTTAGAGAACTGAAATGGGCAATGGTTCTTCCTATTCATAATTTACATTACAATATATCTTCATCAAGCTAGAGAACTGAAATGGGCAATGGTTCTTCCTATTCATAATTTACATTACAACAGACCATAATGAAGCTGCAACAGCTTTCTCTCCTTCGGTAAAGGGCCAGATATAGACATTAATTTTTGGTCTATTACAAGAAAAACAGCTGTCTGGAGCAAAGACTAAAGAAAATGAGCTTTGATCGTTTGTTTGCTGAAAAAGGGAAACTTTTTAATTTTTTGGTCTATTACAAGAAAAGCAGCTATCTGGAACAAAGACTAAAGAAAATGAGCTTTGACCGTTTGTTTGCTGAAAAAGGGAAAGTTTTTAATGGTTCCTTTAAGAAAGAGAATTCAATGTTTCTGACTTCTACTATATCTAGACATTTAGTTATCTCTGCACATATATGGAATGGATTCACCAACGTATAGACCACTTCTCACAAGCTGACAGCTATTATGCGAGTAGAAAAAGAGGTAATTGCACAGAAGGTAACAAAAAAATGACCATGAAGTAGGCCTAAGATACGTTTTAGGTGAATTTAGATAGGGGAAAGCACTCAACAGTCTATATCTGGAACTGTTTGTTGTTATATCACATAATATGAAGAAATGTCAACAATTTCCCAAACATCATATTTCAAAGTTTGAGGAAATGCAGAAATTATATATATATATATAAAAGGAAATGAAGAAATGACATATATATGGAAAGAAAAAGTGAAAACATATATGATGAAATTTGTCATTATATATATGCAAATAAAATTGGAATTTCACAATATTTATATGTATATTCATCTTGTCAAATCCAGTTAGTGTTATTGGATTTGGAGGGTTTCTTTTTGTAAGGTGGTCAAGGTTTGAAACTAGCAGTAGTCAAGAGGAGACACCCAAAAAAATTCAGCCATGTTAAAGGTTGGTGTGGTCAAGGTTTGGTGCAATCCTCAAGTGATTTTGACAGCTTAGATGCCCCTGGTTTGTAGTTTCTTAGACCAAAGGCTAGTCCAGCAGGTAACTGACACTCTAGCGAACAAACAAAAAAATATGTATATCCATCTTAATTTCAGAGTTATTAAGTATCCAAAGAGATCAAATCTGTTGAAGCTTAAATTTTGTGATCATTTAAAATGGATCTAGTTACAAATGGAAAAGGGTAAAAATATTTCCACATCTATAGTATTTCTATTGGCTATCCATATGCACCAGACACTATAGCATTTAATTCTGTATATATGCTGGAATATATACCGTTCTATCTGTAAGACCTTTAGATTAGACGATATATATATCAGCATATATAGCATTAAATACTTTGTTGTTGGGTACATATTGTTTGTCATTTATGTATAAATCTGGTTTTTTTTATCTCTTTATCTAATAACTTTATATTAATGTATATTTATTTATTAATTAATTATATTAAGTATACATATCAAATCTCTATCTTTCATAAATATATATAAAAATATATATATTTGTTTGTATTTATATTTGAATAACACATATAATTACTATTATTTTTTATAAATATTATATTTTTAAAAATAAATTTATAAACATTATTTGGCAACATTTCTATTATACTATGCTGTAAATTCACTTAGCTACTCTGTATGCAATAAAGATACAAAATGCCAATCGAGTTTAAATTTAAAAGAAGAGATGAAAAAAAGAAGTTTCATATAAGACAAAATGAAAAATGAAAGATCATTAAATCTTCATTCAAGGTTATTTTGAATTCCAGGGTGTCAATTGCAATTCTTATTCTTTTTATTGAATTAAGTTATTTTGAAATATAAGACGTAAATTTTTATTTTTTTATTGAATTAATATGATATATTAAATTCTTCAAATTCAACTAATTTCATAACCTAAAGTTCAATGCTTGCTAAGATTTGAGCCTGGGTAGTTAATGTGGAGATGCCCTGCACCAAATCATGACCCAATGGACTTTTTATTTTCTGCTGTTTGGCATCATTTTGGAGAAGGGATTAAAGAGATTACACACCGTGCTAAATGGACATCCGACATTGTCCAACACTCCCAAAGTTAGATTTATATTAAGTGCGGGTCCAGTAAACTCTGTGTCTTTGCCTAAAGAGATATAGTAAGGCCAAGTTGCTTAAATGAAACAAATTTAGACTAATCAGTTTTTGGAAGCCTGCGTATTGGTTTTTTTATAAGCCCAAATTTAGACTTATTTCTCATGGCTGAAACGTCCCAATTGTGGTAGAAAATGCCTTGGAAGCCTAGGAAATTATCCACCTTGAGGTCGATGCAAAGCTTATGCAAGGCGCTCTCTCCAATAAGTGGAGAATGATGGGCATTGTCAGATGGGTATCAAGGGAAGGCTGCCTAATATGCTCCAGAAACTCCCTTGTTTCCGGATATTGGAAAGGATATGCTTTAGAACGTTTCTGAGACAATTATCCATCTTGAGCTCAACGCAAATCTTATGCAAGGCGCTCTCTCCAATAAGTGGAGAATGCTAGGCATTGTCAGATGGGTATCAAAGGCAGGCTACCTAATACGATCCAGAAACTCCCTTAGAGTTTCCTGAGATTGGAAAGAATATGCTTTAGAAACGTTTTTGAAACATTTCCTATAGATTTCTGTACTAGAAACATATACGGAACATGAAACACGGGATAGACCCCATGATTTGGTAATAGGGATCATTAGGTAATGGGGTTAGGCGAAACCACTTTCATTTTTTTATAAAAACATTCGAGTCAGAATCGTGAACTTCGAATATAAACTGTTTTTAATGCATACGGTGAAGAAAACATAGATGAGACGTGTTTGGTCAAATAAAAAAGAAAACAACTATCTTTGTCGTCTCTGGTCTATAGGAAACTAACACAAGCATAAATTGGTTGAAAAAACTTATTAATCTCTTAACCAAAATTTGAAAATACAGATTGCTTGTCTTTTATTGTAAATGTACAAATTTCCAGTATGTAAAGTTTTAGTAGGATGTCAAGAACCTAATGAAGCAGAGAAACATTTCAGGTCCAGGGCCGAGCAAGGGAGGGGTAAATGCTCAAATTTGTGACAAAGTTTGATAGCTTTTGATTGACAGAGACATGATCACATAGAGATGTTTATTCATGGTTAAGAAAAACAATCAACAAGAAAAGAGTGATAGACAACAGTGTTTGAGGGTGACTTACCAAAGGCTTGTCTAATCTCGAAAGCTGCTGAAGCATCCTTGGATGGAAACATAAAGAAAACTTCAGACGACTCTGAATCACTTGCAGAATCAATGCAAGTGAAAGGGTTTAGAGAACTCTCCTCGTGTGCTGGAGGCGATGATGGTAAGTTTTCTGTTTGAGGATAAGAGGCCCCATAGGAGGTGCAGGTAGCAAACGCGTGCCATCTGGTAGCTACAGAGACAGTTCCTTGAGCTCTATGCGTAATCTTAGCAGCTCCCAACAAGCAAAGCAAGAAACCAGCGAGCTGGACTGCAGAGCAAACCTGTTCAAATGACAACAATCAAAGCTTTACTTCCCAATCAGTGATAAACTACAATTCCGATAGTCTCATATGCAGAAAACCCCAGTCCATGTTATTTTGGTTGTTGCTTTCTAAGGTGCTTTGTGTGATAACAACAACAAAAATAGATCATTTATACTTCCACAACTTGTCAAATTATTGATAGAATAGAATCTAGAATTGTTCTGCTATCACGTAGGTGTCAATTTTCTAGATTAGTCAGCACATCTRGATACAATAATGTAAGGAACTGTTACAACAGAATTCTTCCTCTAAATTGTAACCTGTTCAAGTAAATAGATCAGTAAGTGTGTGAATGACACAATTCGTCAAATAGATCAGTAAGTGTGTGAATGACACAATTCGTCTCATCACTTCAGTTTGATTGTTGTGTTTGTGTTTTCATTTCTGTGTTCTTTTCTGTTTGATATCAGAGCTGTGAGGAGTTGAAAAAAAATCTCTGAGCAAAAATCACTGCTGCATTGTGTTAAAAGAACAGCAACCCGAGCGTGGAGTTTGCAGCGATCTGTACGTGTGTTGGACAAAGCGTGAGCAAGAGGAAGAACAGAACTTTAGTTGAATGTGCACGGAGCATGCTTAAGGGTAAAAATCTTACTAACGGATTTTGGGCTGAGGCAGTTAGTACTGCTGTTTATTTGAAAAATAGAAGTCCAACTAAAAGTTTAGACCATAAAAAGCTTCAAAAGGAGTTCTATGGTCGAAACTTTTAGTTGGACTTCTATTTTTGAAATAAACAGCAGTACAGCTTCAGCCCACAAAACCCATTAGTAAGATTTTTACCTTTAAGCATGCTCTGTGTACATTGAACTAAAGTTCTGTTCTTCCTCTCAGCTACTTCATTCTGCTGAGGACATGCACATTTGCTACCTGCACCTCTTTCTTTTCTTGCTGTTGTGCTGCCTACAATTCTGTCCAATGACTAGAGATTTGTCTCTCTTCCTCCAGCGAGTCTGCTGACTGGAAATTCTGCTGTTATGTCCAGCTCTCTTTCTCCAGCGATTTTGCTCCCCAAGTCTTCTCCAAGGCAACTAACTGTGCAAACAAGGTTTGCAACTCTTTCTTTTTGTAACAGAACTCCCTAGGTCTAATGTTTCCGTTAAAACTTTCATCTAATCCATCCTCAGGAAAGAGGACATGCAAGTAAAGAATGATTGAGACGATTGCCATCTCTGCATTGTGTCAATCATTCATTCTTTACTTGCCTATTCTCTTTCCTGAGGATGGGTAAAAGTTTTACCTGAAACGCTGGACCTATAAAATCTCTACATAACTATAATCCAAAAGCATTATGCACGACATAAAAATAAATTAATAGAATGCTTGTGAAAAACGCTTTCTTCATATCTATATTTTCTGAACTTGATGAGAAGGACATTTCTAGACAGTAGCCACCAAGGGGCAGTTAATAAAGGGATCTGTACTGTCAATGTTAGTTATAGAAGAGTGTGAGGTTTCAATTTACTTCGTGACTGTAGTTAAAAACGTAATTAGATAAGCGATGTTTGAATGCAAGATGTGTTTGAATTAGTCTCCTAACCAGGTTCTCCTGTAACCATCAATCAGCGATGGAGATGGAGGCATCTTTTGCGAGCCACGCCATATATATTTGGATTGAGAGAATCTAAGTGCACTTTACAGTTCAGGGTGAAAACATTTTCTAAAATAAAGTCGCATAGATCCAGGTAAATCTGTATCTTTTAAATAAGGAAAGGTTTATATTTTTTAATCCATTCAATTATTTTTTTATCCATTCAAGTATTGTATATAGATCTATTCAAGTATTTTATATAGATCTAGGTTAGGTTAAAATAGAACTATACTAATATGAAATAGTAAACAAATATGTTTTTATGGACATTCAAGGATAAAAACATAGATCTAAACAAACATGTTTTTATGGACATTCAAGAAAAAACAGGGATAAAAACTGACCACCAAGTCTCCAGCATTGAAGAAATCTATCACTGAGCCAGAGGATAATGTCATCAGGAGAAGTGCAAACTGACTGACAGTTATTGTAAGCAAAGAAGCAAGTATGAAAACGCGAAAACGGTGACTGGTAACAAAAAGCTGGTGCCTGATTCTCATGTGCTCCTTCAAGATTATACTAACATCGGAACTGTATTCTTCAAGAAACTTTCTGAAACCCTCAAATCTAAGAATTTGCAGATGGCACGTCAAGCGAAAGAGCATACAGCCCAACAAGAACAAGCCAGTTCTGTAAAGCCAGGAAAAGAGAACAGCTACGAATATGACCCAGTTGCTTAGAATCTTCCAGCTGCTTAGAATCTGACCATGGATAAAAGGAATTGAAATAGTCACAGATGAATACCAGAGACTTTTATGGACGAGTTCAATGCAAAAAGAGGGGAAAAGAACCAAAGCCAATAATTTGAAAGCGTTATCAAGCTCTTTCGTGTATCCTTGTTGGACTTGAGGAGTGTCATCACAAAGTTGGTCCAAGAACAAGAACCTTCGGAGGCCATATTTTCGCAGGTAACGAGTAAGGCAAAGAAAAGCAATGGCAGCAAGGATGGATTCTGGAATCTGTACTAGTTTATCAAAGGAATACCCTTGGCCTTGACTTTGATTATTACAGCGAGGGCAAATTGCAGGAAGAAAGGAGCTCAAAACAGGTACAATGATTGTGAACAGCAAAAATAGTATCCATGAAAATGCTCTGCGAAATCGTGTTGATTGATCAAGCCCCCACCATCTAAGGCATGATCTGAAGTGCCTTAGTTCATCCATTCGGCTGGATTTCAATCTTTTGTAGTCCTTTCGATGCAACAGGGAGGAGAGTGTTGGACTTCCGGGTTCGATTCGGGGAGAAATATTCACATCGTTATCCACTTCTTCTTCTTCTTCATGAACAACAACCCCATAGTACCCATCCTCTAATGCCTCAAAATTCAGGCTGTCTCTTCTTGTGACAAGTGAATTCGCTGCACAACTCTCCCCCATGCTATCCATAGCGGTAAGAACGATCGCACTGTTTTCCAAACAGGGCGGGCTCCTAATGAAAAGCAAAAAACTAGTATGAGGTCCTTCTATATAGATTGGTAGAATAGATTTTTTACCAGAAATGTATGGCGTCTCTTACCGGTTTCATTTAATCGATCTATTAAAGTGGAATAAAGTTGAAGGCTTGACATCTGTAATCGTAGCAATACAGTCGAAAAAAAACACAAAAAACTGAAAAGAAAACAATCACTGATTAGGAGATTCACTCGTTACAAAGTGCTCTGTGACTGTAGACTGGACTTTTAATTGCTTTGAAATTCTTTATCTGTTTATTATGCTTTAGCATCAGATTCAAAGAAGCGATGGTAGAAATGGGACCTCGTCCTTTGTAAATGGAATAACACTGGAATAATACTGTCTTAATAGGGGGAAAAATGCTCTCACCTTTTGGCTTTTCCAGCGAGCATTTCCCTTTAAAAGCAACGCATCTCTCCCTTTGCTTCTGAAGAGAGCAATGTGGAAACTAAAGGCAACAGTTGTTTGCATTTTGCACATTCCTTTTCTTCTTTTTGGGGGTATTGCTGCCACTGGAAATTATAAAAAGGGAGAAACATAATAGTAACTATACTGCTGATAACCCAAAAGCATTAATGGCCAGATACAGTGCACTGATGAATAGCACTGATAGCAGTGGAAAATCCATGCGATCAAGCCTGGTGCCATTAAGAGAGACAAGCAGAGGGTTTCAGTCCTCCCTCTGCAAAGCTTCTTTTGCTGCAGAAATCCAAGATGGTCCTGTCTTTTATTTCTTTTTTGGGCAATTGTTGGAGTGTTAACTAAAACATTAAAAACGTCCCAATTTCGTGAGAATCCTCAAAAAGATTTTAAAAGATTCTCACAATTCATGGTAAGAATTGTAATTTTTATGTGAAAACGTGTCAACTTAATCCGAATCTGGTAAATAATCGAAAAAATCTGAGGAGGGGAATTATAATTTCGATACCATAGATGGATTAGAAACCTCAAAAATGCCTTGCTGGGTGAAATAACAGTTTCAAAATTCCCTTTGATGAGGTGAATCAGCACTTTCGAAATTCCAGCTAAAAGTTTACTGGGAAGAAGGAAATTATCATACAAGGCCATTGCAGTTTATGTTTTAGCGCAAGTCATATGAGAGTGAAAAAACTGTGTTGAATGTTCTATTTAACCAATGTAATAGTACATACATCGATATTTGCCTTAAGATAGACACATTATTGAGAAATTCGTTCAATCTTCCAATATTTCATATTCAACTTAGGAACAATCTCCTTAGCAAAAAATCTCTCATCCAACTAACCACCTCCTAAAAACACACAAGAAGGTCTCTCATGTAAAAACAAATTCTACATTACAATGCGCAGTACAATAACAATCACAACCTTCTCGTATGTTCAAGTATCACACGTTAAACTATAACACAAGTAGGAATTAATACCAACACTCCCCTTTAACGCGTACTTGTCTCAATCTGTGTTAGGTCTTATCTTTTTCATCTTCTAGTCCTCTACAACACTTGATCCTCTAGACACTGGAGATGCTTTTTATCAACAAAGTTTGTCTTTTGGCTCGACCAAGGACCAAGGACTTGCTTCTTGTAGACATCATTAATTTGTAGAAGACCATATAAAGAAATAACCATCCATAGAATACATGGGTACCTAACTACGACAATTGTTGATCTAGTAGGAAGTCCTTCAAGCACTGATAAATATAGAAAAGAAAATGTCAGAAAAGGATTAATCCAACTCAATTGTATTCACTCCAATACTACAAATATATAGTACAATGGATGATGTCACCTCATAGAGAGATTTGCTCTAGATCCCAAAACCTTGCATGGTGAGCAATCTTAACTAACTCACTTATTCATCATTTGAGGGTAAATCACTATTATACTAAATGAATAATATAACTAAAGGTGACATTAAGACTTAGTAATTGGTAAGGTAAGCCATAGCCTAACATCCGCCCCTCAATCACAAGTTTATATATCTATACCAGCTAAGCAATAAACACTAATGCAAAAGCTTATATGTTGGATCTTTCAGAAAGCTCTAATATGAGTTTCAACGAAAAATCTTCTTGAAAAACCATCAAAACTAGATGTTGAATGATTTATCTAAAATGAATTGGAAGAGAGCTAAAAGTTGGAAGTGGAAAGCTACCAATGTTTAAACAATTCCTAATTACTTGACAATTTGATCATTTTCCAAGTAATTTATCTAGAAGAAGTTAGTGTATTATGTTAATTGGTGAACATGTAGCATCACCACTCTACTATCAGTAAATAATTTAAGTGCTCTCTAAATTTTGTGGTTTGGGATGACCACTAACAGATTTTGACACTTTTAGGTGTCGAACAACATCCTAGTGTATCCCAATTGGATAATAAAGAGTAATGAGAGGAGCCCGAATTTTATGTTGGATCTTCTCAAATTTTGATTTGATGATGATTTGAAGAGGAGCCCAGATTCAACGATGAACTTCTCCGATTGTGTAGACCATTTGTTTTATTTTTATTGATATGACTTCGAAACTTGAAACCTGACTATCATCAATGATATCCCCCCTATCATGTATAAGGTGAGAAGAAGAAAGACTTTCTACTACAAGGTGTGTCATTACTCAAGACTGAATTCTTCTGTATGAATGATATATCTTCTTGGCTATTGATGACCATAGCCAATAATTGATCTAGCCCATAGTGAATTTTTAATCTTGTTGATTTATTCAGTGTTGAACATATGTATGAAGAATGGTTATGCTTGTTGCAATGTTGACAAGGGTGGACACCAAATTGTTGATTCTCCGTATGACCAACTCATTGACAATGTTGGAACTTAGCATTATGATGTTGAACTAGAACATGTGAAATTAAATCTTTTTGAAGGAATCCAACAATTTGGAATTGGATTGGTTTGGAATAGTTTGGAATACGAAAAGGTAAATTTATTTTCTTTTCTAAAACCTATTATTTGCTTCTTGCTGTTTATTTCTTCCCAAGGTCTAATGATGGGCTTGGAAAGAGAAAGTTGAACATGTTCATGAAAAATTGCATATTCATTTGAAACTTCTTTTGAAGTAGTTTCACTAGGTGGATCATGTGTTGATTGTAGATTGGAATCTTTATCAAACTCAAAAAGTAGGCTGTTTTGAACAAAAACTAGTTTATAATGTTGATTCCTTTGTTGTATTTCATCGTGCTAGAGTTGTGATTGAGTATGGAGAAGTTCTTCTTTGGCTTGTGAAACTTGCAAACAAGTAAGAATTGATTGAAGAGTTACTTTGTTGATTGTGATTGTGTTGTCATCAACAATGATTATTAATGTTTAGTAACTCTAATAATTCTAGAATTCAATCCATTTTTAAAGATGGAATGAGACCTCCTTGTGTAGGTAGGTCCTGATTACAATTGACTTGACAAGAAAGAGGGCTTCTTGCAACTCCACCATGTATACAACTCGATCATTCGACCATTTCAATGTAGACTCAGAAATGGGTGTTGGGTTCAATCAAGAATGAACCCAACAAGTACAATTCATTTTGACCTCAAAAATGCAAATAAACTTAAAAAGAAAGACTATTTGCAAGTTACAATTGATCTTCAAATTTGAATGCTTGACAATGCTTTGAATTCATAATGTTCTCATTTGTTTATTAGCTTGATTTTTCCATTGTTGATATGACCTGATCGCTTGAATATGCTTTACAGATGCTCGATTACATGTGCTTTGATTGTATGTGCTTGAATGACATTAATTATATGTGCTTGCATTTCCTTAACTTTCTATGTACTCCATGTGTGTATGGTTGTATGATAGATTTCAATTGTAGTTTAAGTGTCAAAACTAGACACAAAAAATCTACCATCAAACATCCAAAAGTGACACAATTGCACACTACTAAAGGTGTACCTAAGATCCCCTTATTCAAATTTCAAGTGGATCTCAAACACAATTACCACAAAAAAATAAAAAAAAATAAAAAATAAAAAATAAAAAAATAAAAAATTATTATTATTCTTGAAACAACTAGCTCTTAACTTTGAAGAAAGGTTTTCATTTCAATAAGCAATTATTTTACAAGGTCTCATCAAGACTTTGCATGTTTCCCTTCTTTCAAAAAACTAATCCACAAACTATTTTTCTGTTGTGTGTGGGATAGTCGTTCTCTCTTCTCTTACGTGTGGTTTTTCTTTCCAGCATGTGTTCTTTGTTAATTTATATAACCTAGAGAAAAATCCACTTGGATCACTATCTAAGATCGCTTGAGGGATCGTTGAATATGTGAATGGGATCATACTATAGATTATTGAAGATCATGTTGGTAATGACACGTTGATGGAGGCAAATTGCTTATTTCCAGCTGTGTTGAGCAAATCGTGGAAATTTTCATTGATAAAATCTCATTAATTAATAAACCAGTTGAAAAAAATGAAAAATACCCATTTGAATAATCATTTGAGCTTCCACTTCAATGATGTCTTCTCCTTGGATTGTGTGTGTTTCCAGTGCTAGTTCTCTCTTCTTCATTGTATATTTTCTTCAATAGGCCCATCATGGTCAAATGTTCAACATTATAATTGTTGCATCATCACCATCATCATTGTCTCTTCAATGGCCTTCCATGGAACACTATCATGGAATTACTAGGCCCCTTAAGACTAAAGGAGCTCTGATACCATGATAACATATAGAAAAGAAAATGATGGAAAATTCTTAAGCCAACTCAATTGTATTCATTCCAATACTACAAATATATAGTACAATGGATGATGCCACCTCATAGAGAGATTTACTCTAAATCTTAAAACCTTGCATGGTGATTAGGCTAAGCAATCCCAACTAACTCATTTAGTCATCATTTGAGGATAAATCACTAATATCCTAAATGAATAATACAATTAAATGTGACATTAAGACTTAGTGATTGGTAAGGTAATCCCTAGGCTAAAAAGTACATGACTCATTCAACTTCTTGATGAACTCCCCCTGAATGTGCAACCAATTCCATTAAAAATTCCAAGAGCTAACTAATACCATAGATGCACCTACCTTCGACTAACACCTATCCCTTGAGTCTTACCTCTTTTTTATGCACATAACAACTTGTAGGCAGGTTTACAAGAGTCCACAACCAACAAATGGTCCACTTATAGAGCATTCAACCAACACATGGCCCACTCCTCCAAGAATTTAAAAACTCCTTATATGGGTGAACAAACTTCCCCTTCATGGAAATACAATAGGTGGTCATTTTAGAGACTCAACTCAACTATGCTATGTAGATGTGCATCAATTTCCCTCATGCTCAAGAAGGATTGAATGGTGAGTTCATCGTATGCAGCCAAGTATGAGGATGCACATTCAAATGTCCTAGTTAAGCTAAACTCACTTATTCATCACAGGGACCAAACCTCTTAGCTTGGACACACCATAATCATGGTCATCTGGTTCTTGTCTCAAACACACCAAGACATCTTTTGTTTAGCTCAAATACACCAAGCAAGTTATCTATTTGATCTAGGTGGATATCAGTGGCTTCCCACCTCTTCCACTGACTCCACAATTCTCTATCTTCTTGGCATATTTTTATGGTTTTTCAGGGCCCAAACTTCCGAAGTAGTTTTAAGGCCCTAAAGGGCGTTTTTGGACAATTCAGGGGCTAGGGGTTGCCATGGCATACCCTAGCCCAGCCAAAAAGAGTAATCATCAAATATTTATTTCCTATGAGTTATCATGCGCACCAAATGGAGATAGTATGCAAATGTTGCACCCCTAAAAGTTGATGTATCAACTAACCACCTTGGGGTCCACAATAATTTTGGTGTTTCATCTTCCAGGGTTGGGGTTTGATGTTTAGGGTTTTTGCCTCTGTCTTTTAGGCTTCATGATAAAATACCCTTTTCAACCTCTTTGTAATCTTTTTGTGAATGAACATAGCCAACATCTTTTTCTCTTTAGATATAAGCTAGTATTCTTCTAGTTAGTTTTTGTTCTACAATTTTCTGTTATTTTATTCATTAATAGAAGTTGGGTTTCACTGTATTTCTATGTTCTATGTTACATTTTTGTTTGTATCTCATTTTGTTCTCAATATAATCTAAATCACCATCTCAACCTAGACACACCAAGTAATCCTCATACCAATGGTATCACAACTAGTGAATCCTTTACCACTGCAATTCATTGTGATACATACAACAGTGGATCCATGCATCGTAGGTCGTTTACCAATCCTTGACACACATAGGAGAAAAATGGACACCATATATATGTATATTTAGGCCCTTTTTGACACACAGAGAAGCTCAACATCCAAAGCAACACCATTGTATTCCCTACAACAACTCTAATTCTACCATCAACATCCTTTGGACCAAACTTTGAAAAAAAACTATTTGTTGCATCTAGAACAATAGCATTGTCTTCCCTGTTGCAATATC
Organism: Picea glauca; assembly: GCA_000966675.3. Classification (NCBI taxonomy): domain Eukaryota; kingdom Viridiplantae; phylum Streptophyta; class Pinopsida; order Pinales; family Pinaceae; genus Picea; species Picea glauca. The sequence continues at coordinate 2,647 of JZKD02S0372031.1, read as the reverse complement.
ATCATTCCTCCTTAGAATTAACTATGTAATTGACACTTGTCTTCCATAGCAAGAACGATGCACCTTCACTGCCACTTTAACTACTAGGATAACCTATTAGTGGTTATTCATTGTAGTAACTTACTTCTATATCTAAGACAAAGTGTCCATGCTCCTCCATTCACTTGTAGGACTATCATCTCGAGCAAGATACCAGCTGGGAACCAACCATACATTTGGGTCAAAGACTGGTACCACATAGTTTGACCGAGAACATGTTGTACTCCAATGTCAAACATCAACATCACTATAAACACTGAGCAACTGACCATCCTATGGACATATTTCCATCTATAGAGACACCTAGGTACCCAACCATAGTGGTCATTAATTCTCTAAGAAAATATTCTGCATACAAGATGTATCCAAGTCAATCTTACATTCTTTGTACTTTCCAGTTTAAATACTTATGGAACCCCATTTTTCAAACATCTTTTCATCAAGGAACAATTAGAGAAAACAAAAAAAATAGCTAAATTTCCCTTCCAACTACAACACACCTTACCAAGCAAACTCGAGAATAATATTTACATTACATAGTATTTCTACACAGGGCTACAAAATATTATCAAGATAATGATACATATGACCAAATCCAAGGCCAAACATCAACATCACTACTTCACATACGAACAACTCTTCATCACCAACGGGCATTTCACAACCTTTCTACAACGACAAAACTTGTACAATTCAATCCCGAGCAATTTCATAGGTCATGAACAAAACATAAGCTCGTGTGTATCTCTTGTGCTCAACATGTTCAACAAATTAAATTGGGATTCACAATAGCACTTGATCATTGCAATGTTCCAACAAAGTCTCAATGCAGTCTCACCACGGGGATTGCCTTAATCTCACAATAGCGATTTCCTCACACAACCATTGACCACATAAAAAGCAATGGAACATGATCCCATCAACTATTTCCCAATACCTTGACTTTCAGACATTAAGAAATACGGCCCATACATATGCTCACTTGCAACTTCCACGTACATATCCATTCACGAACTAGCCACCACGGCGCAAGCAAGATCATCACGGGTAGTTTACAATCACTAGATCTCAATCACCACAAGCACTGGGAACATATTATTGTCATCCTTGTTTGGTCAATTCAATAATCCATACTTTGATAAGCTTAGCTGATGGACACACAAATTTGAATCTTAGCGGGCCATCCATGCAATAACAATTAAAAAGAAAACAACCTCAACTTGTAGATCTTTAATGTTGTCTTCCATTGAGAAAAATGTAGCAACCCACCATGCATGTGATCCCATAGCCTTTATGAATGCATAATCCACCCATCATTTTTATTTGAGTGTGATCATTAGATCAATATGATAGACAATGCTCTCACAATACCATCGACAAACAATGGTTAAACAAATTACCACGAACACACCAGAGCAATTACTTACAAAAACAATCTACTTTCCCAATCTAATTCTAGATCTACATAGAATTAACAATGCATAATTTGCATGATCATAACCCCTTTCATGAGAGAGTCGTGGCCATACTAGATACCATGTAGACAAACAAGATAGTAGACATTGTTTCCACACACAAAAAACATTGTTTTGAGCATTCTATTTAACCAATGTAATAATACACATATAAATACATCAATATTTGCTTTAAGATAAACACATTATCTTAGCACACTAATAAACCATCGATAAATTCTCTTAACCTTCCAATCACTCATAGTCAACTTACAAACAATCTTGTTGGAGAAAAATCTCTCATCCAACTAAGATTTAACAACCTCCTAAAAACACATAAGAAAATTTCTCACGTAAAGACAAACTCTACATTGCAATGCCCAATACAATAACAATCAAAACATTGATTCAAGTATCATACATTAATTTATAAGACAAGTAGGAGTTAGTAATTCCAACAATTTAATGTTAACCAAAAAATAATAATTATAATCAATTTAAAATAAAACTATTAAAATTTGAAATTAACAATAAAAGTGCTTTTATTTAATTTTGGAGTTCAAGTTGACTTTACTTCAAATTGTTTGTCATTCTTTTTTGTTTTACATAGTGGGAAAACCTATCATAACCCAGCTATCAAGTAGTTGGCTCCTATCGACAAATGCAAACTAACTCATCATAAGGGGACAAACTCCCACTCCTACTAGATGTCTCCAGGTCTTGGTTCATTAACATGTTTCCTTACATATCGGGAAGACCAGCTCTTGAAAATGCATTTGGGCAACAATGACTTGACCACTAAAGAAAAAAGGAAGAAGGTCTTTTAAAAGTATTAGGCTGGCATTCGTTATGAACTCAACGTGTCACTTGCAGGAATTGAACCTAGATGGAGATGATAACAATCATTTCTCCCATTCCCCGAGCTAAACCCAATTGACTTATATGAAATTTATATATGATGTGGTAATATTGTAAATATGAAATAGAAGTTATATTTTTTCAATATCGACTTGCGATTGTATTTTATTTTTCTTAGTATAATAAAATGATAAAAAAAAATATAATCACAAATATATAATTTTAAATAAAATGATATTTTTTTGTTATATTAATAAAAAGGAAAAAGATGTCCAAAGGGGTTGGATCCAATGGTG
>JZKD02S0372030.1:295337-307332 GCA_000966675.3 Picea glauca | reverse complement strand
TTTATCCTGGGAAACCCTCTAGGGGAAGAAAACCCAGCAAAAACTTCCTTATCATAAATAGCTTATACAATGTTCAAGAAATAACTCAAACCAATACAGAAAGTCCTCCCCAAGACATGTGCCACTCTTCTTCTCTTCTCTCCAACTTGTAATTGTAGCTTGCCTCATAAAAGAATGAGCAAGTGAGTTGTGTGTTAGAAGTGAGGCGCTAGCCTCTTATTTATATCAAACTGGCACGTGTGAAAGGTCACAATCTGGCAGGGGCGACCTCTCACTCTGGGCGGGTAAACCCACCTTTAATTAATTTTGGGTCTTCCATTATAACTGTTAGTTCTGACTTCTTATTCTGCACATTGTAATTATCCGATGACTAATCCGCAAAAGGGGATTTGGTCCTTATACAATTACCGACATGATTAATCCTCAATGGGGATTGATCCAATAAAAATAATAATAGTAATGACATGATTAATCCTCAATGGGGATTTAATGCAATAATAAAATAATAATAATAATGCTCTTCGCAGTTACATTATTTCAACAATAGTCACCTAAGTAGAAAGTTGCTCCACATGTGATTCTTCTATCATCAATACTTCCTTCCCAATATGCATCCGTGTAGAAGACCATAGTTAACTTATTTCCTTTCATATACCATATCCCACAATCTATTGTTCATTTAATATATTTGAAGGTCATTTTCACTTCTAGAACATGGGTTTCCTTTGGTTTCACTTAAAATCTTGGGGCTTGTCCAACTTCTTTCATTACATCTAGTCTTGAAGTTGTCGCATAAAGTAGAATACTAATCATGGATCTATAGAGTCTTTGATCTGCTTCTTTAGATACATCCTATTTTCTCAAATTGCAATTGGTAACCATAGAAGTACTCATATGTTTACAGTCTTCCATTTTGAACTTCTTTAACATTTCCTTGATGTAGTTGGTTTGGGAAATGAAAATGTGTTCATTTAGATGAGATATATACAGTCCCAATAAAAAATTCAACTCCCCAAGTAGGGACATTTCAAATTCGTTATTCATATCCTTGGAATAATTTGGAATCAATCTATAGTCATCACTTCCAAAGATGATGTCATCAAGACATAGTTCAATAATAAGCATACTTCCTTGATCCACTTTTATGTAGATGTTACTATATACATTTCCCCTTCTGAATCCTTGTTGTTGTAATTACTTGTCCAATATTGAGTACCAATCTCTTAGAGCTTTCTTAAGTCCATACAGATCTTTCTTCAATATACAAACATAGTATTCATTTTCTGATAGTAGAAACCCTTCTAGCTATTCTATGTAGACTTCTTCTTCTAATTATCTATTTATAAAAGATAATTTTATGTTAGAAGGGTCAAAGGATCAATGTTGTTGGCTTGATCCTTTTGGAGCATTCATAAGACAACAACATTCGGATTACTTTCATTATGGACACAGGAGGAAAGGTTTCTTCAAAATCTATTCCTCCAAGTTGACCATATCCTTTGCACACCAGTCTTGCTTTCTTTTTGGTTGCCTGTCAATCTTCGTTTAGCTTGTTTCTAGAGACCTATTTTGTTGGAATACCATTTTTGTCCTTTGGTATTGGAATGTTATGAACATAAATATACCTAAATAGATATTCATAACATAATAATTAATTAATTAATAATAATTATTAATAATGAAAGGACATGTCTCAAAGAACTTTGTTCATCTCATGGAACTAGTTCCCAGGTCTCATTATTCTCTATTTCATTTAGTTCTTCTTCCATAGCCTTGATCCAATGTTCATAATTTATGGCTTCCTCAAAGTTACTTGGTTCAACTTTGGATAGTAATAAAAAATTCTCTTGTTCATGTTTTTGTTCTTTCCTTCTTCTTTTGGTTTCTACTCTAGCACTTATATCTCCAATTATTTGTTCCGGTGGATGATTATTCTCAACCCGACAGTTAGATGTCCTAGAAGGTGTTTGAAAATATTGTTGGTTGTTTTATTCTTGTTATGCTTCATGTAGCTTTTCTTCTTGTTGTTTTTCTTCTTCTTCCTCTTCTTCTTTTTTTAGTTCTTCATTTTTCTATTCTTCAAAGATGTTTGAATTTCTGCTTTCCTTTCTAGTCTTTAAAAAGTCAACTTCATCAACTTTTACATTGATGGTTTCCACTATATTTTTGAGTCTTAGATTGTAGTAGTTATATTATTTTATTTTTCATGAGTACCCAAAAAATATGCCTTCATCAACCCGAGAGTCAAATTTCCACTCTTCTTGTCTTCCCTCTTTACTAACACTTTCTTCCAAACACCCTAAAGTGATTTACATTGACCAATATTTCTTTCCATAACTCATATGGAGTCTCATCACTATTATTTATGATAAATAATCTGTTCAAGATATGAATGGATCTATGCATTTCTTGTCTCCAAAAGACATCACTTAGCTTGGAGTCATTTAGCATGGCTCTGGCCATTTCTTGTACAGTTTTGTTTTTCCTTTCGGCAACTCCATTTTGTTGAGGTGTTATAGCTATTGAGAATTATATTTTTATTTCATGTTCTTCACATACATCCCTATATTCATTTGAAGTAAACTTACCTCCATTGTCTGATCTTAAGTATTCTATTTTCAAATATGCTTCATTTACAATGAGTTCCTTGAATACCCTGAAATATTTGAAAAGTTATGGATTTTTCTCTAGGAAGAAACCCCAAGTCATTTTGGTGTAGTAATAAATGAGTAGCATGAAGTATTGTTCACCATATACTAATTGTTTTCTCATGGGAACACATAAATAAGTGTGTACAGTCTCCAATTGTTTTTTCGTAGACTATTCCTTTGTCATGAATTGAACTTTTGTTTGTCTTCCATGCTGACAGTGCTTGCACATAATATTCGTTGGCTTTGTAATTTATGGAATTTCTCTTATAGATTGCTTCTTGTTGATTTTGATAATATTATCAAGGTGTATATGTCTCATTCTCCTATGCCAAATCCAAATTTCATCTTCTTTCCCAAGCAACATCTTCCTTCTTCAATATGATTCAATATGTATATGTTGTTTGGATTCATTGTAATTGTTTCGATTAGTCTACATGATCATTCTTTCAATATTTCAAATTCTTTTGAATTGAATATAAGTGTGTGTCCTTTATCACAAATTTGGCTCACACTTAGAAAATTATGCTTCATATTTTCAACAAGTAGGACATTTTTTTCCACAACATCTTTCTTTCCGAGACTGATTATTTTTTTTCCTATATTTTTTGCTAAGTTATCATTGCCAAACATGATAGGACCCTCTTTTTATTTCTTTAATGTTTCGAATCTATTTTCTTCTCAAATCATATGCTTTGAGCATCCACTGTCAATATACCAATGTCTTCTTCTATTTTGGGTTTGTAAGGAAAATCCACATTCCTTAATGTTCAAATCTGCTTGCTTCCTTTTCCATTTTCTTTGTTGTTCCCCTATATCATTGAAAGGAACATCCCTACTTTCCCATGAAGAAACCATCAAATCACTTTCACAATTTTTGGCTATGTGTCCAAAATTGTTACAATTGTAGCATTCAATCTCATAACCCAGAGCACCAAAACTGTTATAGTTTTTGTCAAATGCCTCATGAGGCTTTCTGGGATAATTTTATGCATAATAATTCTTGGGATTTTCATATATACTTATGTTCCAGGTGTTTCTACCCTTTGCATAGGTTCTACAATTTATGGATTTATGCCCAAAATTATTGCAAGAACAACACAATATAAAAAAATATTTTAGTACCTAGGTGTGGGTGGTATTCTAGTCAGTGTTGTTCTTCTGATATCATGATATTATTCTTGGGTCTTATTCATAGGTATTTGTTGATTCCATTTTCCCTTGAATGAACAATCTTGTTCTTGATTCTTATTTATTTCTATTTTATGTATGTCCTCCTTTAGAGGATTGCATTCTTCTTTCTTGATAGAACCTTTGATAGTATCTACATAACTTATTTTCTCTTCTTCATTTGTTGTCATCATAGAAATTGAACCCTCATTAGTATTATTGTGTTTATATCCAATTCCAAACTTGTCATAGAATGATTTTTTATTTTAGATGATTTCATCCAGTATTTTGGTGCTATTGCCAAAATTGTGTTGGATTTCCTTCTTATGTAGTTACTTTCTTAGTGAGACTATTTCAACTTCCATATTCTCTGTTATTTTCTTCTTTTCTTCTAGTTGTCTCTTGAGTTTTTATTCAATCACTTTGGATTCTTCCAACTAAAACCTTAGATCTATGATAGTTTTCTTGGCTTCTTCATAATTTTTTCTAGCATTTTTTAAGCCTTCCTTCAATTTACTTAAATATTCTCTGAGAGACTTTTCTATATTCCTTGTCATTCTCAGATCACTTAACGTACTAATAACATATACCTCAATATTCACTTCTTCTTCTTCTTCATAGTTTCCTTCATTATTTCCAATAGTTTCGTCTTAAGTCTCTAACTTTATGAAGAGTACTCTTCTTGAGTCATTATCATCATCTTCATTGGATGATAAACTATATTCTTTTGAATATATACTTTTCTTTTTTTTAAATATTCATTTATTTATTTCCTTGTCTCTTTTCTGATATTTCTTTTCTTTCTTAGGAACTTCTTCTTTATCACTGTATAAACCCTTTGCATAAGGACATTTGGAAGTAAAATGACCAACTTTACCACAATTAAAGCATTTGAAAGGAATCTTACATTTTTATTTTATTTTTGGTTCCTCTTTTCATCTTTCTCACAAAGTTGTCTTCTTCTTCATCATCTTAATCATCACTATTGTTGGAGTAGGGTTTTAACCTTGGATTATTCTTTCTTGTGTTATTCGAGGATTTGAAATATGCTTCCTTTCTGGATGGATTTTCCTGTTGTGTTCTAATTTCATATGTTGTAAGTATTCCACGTAATTCGTCCATGCTCTACGAAGAAAAATATTATATTTCTTTTAGAGATGATATCTTAGTGTCAAATCTCATTGGGAGATATCTTAGTATCTTTTTCACAATAAATAAATTTTCAATATTTTCTCCTAGTCCTCTTATAGTAGTCACAATTTCATCAAATCAGAGAGAAACATATGCAATATCCTCATATTCCTTCATTATCATATGTTCAAATTATCCTCTGTAAATCTGAAGCCCAACCCCTTTCGCTTTAGCATCTCCTTCATAAACATTCTTGAGCTTATCCAAGATTTATTTTGCAAAATCATAATGCATAACCTTAAAAAAAATTGAGCCGGTTAGACCACTTAGAATGGAATTTATATCCTTTGAATTGAATTCGATCATCTTTTTCTAAGAATCATCTGCTAGGGGAGATGATGGTGCAGTGTATCCATTTACTACAACTTTCCAAACATCAAATCCATGTGCCTGCAAACATGATCTCATTCTTGTTCTCCAAAAACCATAATTTTTCCCATCAAACAATGGTGTTCCATTTTTGGTAGTTTGTCCTTGCTTATCCATGACCTACCTTGCAGTGGTTAGACTGTTCCTGAAGGAACCCTCTCTGATACCAACTGTTAGAATATTCAATAATACTAAGAGGGGGGGTGAATCAATATAGAGTTATTTCAACAATTTTAACCTTCAAGCACTAAATAAACATTAACCATTAATCATTTCATTCATCATTACATAAACTCATAAACTGTTCACATAGATTTTTATGTGGAAACCCAACTGAGAGAAAACCACGAAAACGTTTCTTAAGTAGTTTCAATATTTCACAAGCACCAACTTGAAGGAAGCACCCACTACCTCAGTTTTCCAACACCTATTGGAAGGAGACACCAATATCCTTGGAATATTTTAAATGATGATATAGGATCAAATAAACCTTCAAATACAATCCCAAAATCACTTCTTAAATCTACATACAAAACTGCTTAGAATTGTACCTCAAATCTATAAACTTGTAAGATTTGCCACAAGCTCAATTTTTCATTTCTGATTCTAAAACTTGGACCTCATATATCAGGATCTATCATGATTCTAATGAAAAAAACATAATTGAAGTTGTACCTACCAAGATTTAGTTATAATTTTTTTATATCGAACACCTGTTTGGGACTAGTTTTTGGATAAGTCACAATCCCTAACTTCCAACAAGTATAAATAACTACTTGTAAGGAATTAGGATATGAAACTTGTACCTAATTTTATTTGATATCTTCTATAAAATTCCTCCAAGTTTTACTCCTTGACTAGTCCCCCAAAAATTTTTATAGTGAAAATGGAAAGATGACTCATTTTGAGGAAGAAAACCATAGTTTTAAAGAGATCAACTTCCATTGAGAATAACTCCAAACTTGTAATGATTCAAGACCTTAAATATGTGCCCAATATTACTCACTATATCTTATGAGACACCTCCAAGTTTCACTATCTGAATCATTCTAGAAAAAAAAATTATGTTGAAAATACCAAGACGATCTTCAAAGATAACCCTAGAACAAATCATCACAAGACCTCCTCTTCCCTTGGAATTCCCCCCTTCTTCACTTCATCTTCCCTTGGAAATTCACTCCACTAGGATGAAATTCACTTCTCTTCCTTGGCTAGGTGGAATTGGTGTGATCCAAATACTAAATGAAGCTCCTCTTATTTATATGAATATTCTCCATGTGAGGGCGTGTGACCAAGGGTCACAACTTTTGGGTCACACCTCTTCCTTAAGGATGGCCAACCTTAGGGACTTATTTACTTTAGGGGCTTCTTCTCTTGGCTTTAGGGGCTTCTTCACTTGGTTTTAAGGCTTCTTCAAGGCTCCTTCAAGGCTCCATTTGTGTACAACTCAAAGTGGGCATGTGGAAAGAACCACATGTTATCTTATCCAGTGAGGGCCATGCTTAAAATCTAGGTCATAAGGGGACCACTTTGGATTTATATGCACTTATTTCAAGACTCGTTCAAAGTTCTTTAAGGCTTCTTCAAGTGAACAAGTCATCATAACTTTTAGGGGCTTCTGGGATTTTCTTTAAAGATACTTTTAAATTTGACAACAATTTTACAATACCAATATAATTCCAAATTAACTAATAATATATACATATGGGACAAATTTTCTTAAGAAAGTGTTTGCACTACAAGTATTTTATCCCTCTTTGATTAAAAACATGGGTATACATATTAGAGAATTCAACCAACCCACATTTTTGTGATGAGGGAGGAGATGATGGAAAGAGACTTAGGTGAAAAGATATTCTCAATAAAACATGAAGTTCTTTGAACAAGTATTAAAAAGGACTTCACATCACATAATAGAAGGATTTAAAGATTAAATGGTCTTTTTGATTTTTTAAAGAACATATTTAATATTTTTACTAAAAACTCAAATAACAAAGATACATAATATTTTTTAAAATAAAAAATATATAACTATGTAAAATAATATTATAAATAATATATATATAAATAAAAATAAAAATAATTACACAATCAACACGTATTATTCCATAAATTTACTTAATAAACTTATAATATATGACATCTATATACCACAAAATTAACCAAAAAAAACCTTTATTTATTTCATGCCAACACGAAGACCTCTATTATTGACCCGAGAGCCTTTGCTTGGTTCATACCTACATGAAGACATATATTATCACAAGTGAATTTCATCTATATAATGACGATCAATAAATATAAATAAAAATCAATGAATATAATCCAAATTAAATATAAGTAAAAATCAATGAATATAAGCCAAAAAAAATCCGCATCATAGCAAATATTATTTTAAATAAGTTTGTGAATATTGTTTCACTTAATCTTTTTAATGAATGTTGAAGTTACATTTGTTGTTTAATCAATTTTAAAAAAACATATAATGAGATTATAAGTCTAAGATTTTAATTTATATATCATGTTGTTTCATTGTTCATTGTATAGAGAAATGTTTTAAACAATTTATTATGAAAGAAATGTGTAATTTTTTCAATACTTATTTCACAGTATAAAAATATATACTTTAATATTTATATTTATATATATAATGTTTAACATTTTAATAATGTTTTTTTTCATATATGTGTGATTACTTCCATGCTTAACATGAAGTTAAATAAATTAAATTAAAAAAAAAATGAGATCTGTAAAATAACAACTTAAAAATTCCTACTATAATAATAAAATAGAAAAAAAAATAGTTATAATAAAATATAATAATCTAAGTAAAGTTTACAGACCCTTTTCTCAATAATTTTATTGGTAAAATCTGCAGAAGTATACATACCCTATCCCCTATAAATTTGAACTTGTAATTTTTTAAGAAAAAACACACATTCTTAACCATTAATATCAAAAGATGGGATCCTATAAAATATTAATAAATTTAAAATTAAAATATAATAAATTTAAAATTAAAATATACATATGCTAATAATAAAAATAAATGAATTCTTTATAAATCTTCTTCACATTCAATAAATTAAAATTAATCTTAATAAACTATAATTAAGATCACAATCATTATTACTTTTAATATGTTCCATTATTTTTGTTATGATTCTTTCTTAGTAACACAATGTTTTCCTTTTCAATATTGTATTTGTTATGATTCTTTCTTATTAGGAAAATGTTTTCCTGTTCAATGTTGTTGGTTGCAAAGTGTTGGGTAATTTTTAAATTTAAATACAAATTAAAATTCATAAAAAAAAATAAAAAATGGAAACCCTTGAGTTAGAAATGTAATGTGAGGTATCATCACGATGAATTTGATTACTCTGATGAATTTGGTAATTCTATCAAAAGATAAATGCTTGAAAACAGCGCCAAATTTAGAAATATATATAATTTTTATACATAAAAATAATATGTAATTTTTTTTTAATAATTTTTTTTAAGCAAACCATACTAGTTTATGTATGCGTACGTAAAACTCACATGAAATGATGTTGGTTTCCCTAACTCCACATTTGGAATTTTTTTATTATGTTTTTATAATATTTTGTTAAATTGGCATAGAGTTCTTATACATTATTTGAGTCCTTTAAAATAATTAAGTAAACAGTTTTTTTTGGTTGTCTTGAAATCTTTAAAATAATTAAGTAAACAGTTCTTTTTTTTTGTTGTTGTCTTGAAATGTATTATTGTAGTACAAGTGATATATACATGTGGGATTCATAGTTTTACATCTCATTAACATGAAGATTTTGTGAAATGAAATTTGGTTTCTGAAAACTCTGCCTTAAATTGATTACAAGGTTTCTCTTGATTGCACTTTTAGGTCTAAACTTGTCTACAACACTATTCTCAAGACGATGTGAAAAGAAGATTTTATTGTGATGTTTATAATATTAGCAAAAGGAAAGAAATTATAAGGTTTCTCTTGATTGCAATTCTAGGTGGAAACTTGTCTATAACACTATTCTCAAGACGATGTGAAAATATGATTCTATTGTTATTTTATAATACCAACAAAAGGAAAAAAATTATAAGAAAAAAAATTATTCTTAGTTATATAAGTTGCCCTTTGGATTTTATGCACTCTACCCAATGCTCGAGATTATCATCAATAGAATGCATGAACAACTATGTTCATGTTCTATCAAATCAAAAACATCTTAAAGAACGTTTTCATCTACAATAACGATATCTTCAATGGTTTATGTAATGGAAAAACAAGGCCAAGTATATGTGACTATTTTGTTGTTATTGTCTTGCATTATGAGTGTTTTACCTTATAATTATTGGGTAAAAGACTAAACTCGCCCCTATAATGCTTGGGTAAAAGACTGAACTTGATGATCATTCACTTGTTTTGAGATGATATCACCTCTAGGTTCCATGTTCCTAATGCATATATATACTTCCATTAATGTTGGGGAAAAAGACTAAAATTGATGATTATTCACTTGTTTTAAGATAATATCACCTTCAAGTTCCATGTTCCTAATGCATATATATATATACTTCCATTCATTTTTGAGGTGGGCTAGTTCATGTTTCATATGTATATACTATTTCTTCAACTTAAACTTTTAATACACAACAATGCTCTAAAATATAATGTCTTTCTAAGATGTAGTGTAATATATGATGTTTTCACTTGTAAACAAAATTGCATATACATGGCTTTCCCATTTCAATGGAATACATTGTGAAATGGAGGAATGAGGTAACCATACTCGTAAAAATGTATTCATCCAACTAATGACAAAATGCATTGATAAAATAGGCATTAGTTGATGGAGATGGAGGTGGTAAAATTTGGATATTGGTTAATTAAATGATTCACTAATTTGATGAAACACCAATCAATAATCCATGAAATTGTATGGACAACCAAAACTACATGTGTGTAACCAAGGAAGAGATAGAGACAACTTACTAGGGTTGTGTATGCCCATCTAGCCTAAAGGAGAACTCTTGAATTCCATTCGATTTCTAAAGATGATAATTTAGTTAAGGAAGGTACATGAAACCTCAAAGATTATGGAATTATTTAAGGATAGATTATCTACTAGACTTTGGTTTCATTAAACATTGAACTTCTATTGCTTAGAGTTGGAAACTTATATAATTAATTTCAATGTCTAGAACATTACAACTCTTGATCTACAATATTAGAGTAAAATGGACAGTGGATTCATTTTGACTATTGACACTCACCCCAATTCTAATGAAAAACTATTTAGTAATAAATATCAATTATATTCTCCAAAAATACTCATTTTGAAACATGAAAGACAATTTGTCACAATAATCTCATAAATGTCATTCAGCAACAACTCATCCAAATGTCAACTATTGAAACAATACCCAAATATTCATTTTCCTGGAATTTTCCATTGAATTTACCACCCGAGATCAATATAAATGGGGTAGATTAATAGACTATTTTAGTGAAGGATACACTTGAAGTAGCTTCAAGGGACATCAATTGACTCTCTCATTTACTAGTTTCTCATTTACTAACAACAACGAGAATGTAGCAATAAACTAAATCATAATAGTAAACTAAATAATTGAGCTCATATGAAAATCCACCTAATGAACATGGAACTAAAACATAAATTTTACACTAGAAATTGAAATGGGAAAACCATCTTCAAATGGTTTCATAGTTTTCATTTTGACAGTCTCAAGTTGCAATGCAATTCCTTTTTCTTAACATTCTCTCCTTCTAGCCAAAAGTATATCTTTTGAGAGGTCAATTTATAAGAAACTATAGGAGAAATGGGAAGACCAAAAGAGTGATCTTTCATTTCCCAATACTCTCTCCTCTCTCTTTTTCTCTCATATTTCCTTTTTCTTTTACATTTAATTATTTTCTCCATTTCTTCCATTTATATTTTAGTCTTTAGAACTTCCATATGTCTTTTCATTTTATATAACCTTCATTAATTTTTTCATTTTATATAGCCTTCATTAATTACATGTACTCAACAGAAAAGTGCGTGAATTACATGCTACAGCCATTAGCATGTACAAAACTGAGTTGAAAGACCGAATTCTTGAAGCTGCAAATGTTGATTTGCAGTACCAAAGATTGGTAGCAAAGCTACAGCAACATGAGAAACCGCAAACCAAGGAAAGTTATACCTTGGGAACTGATGATTTACTTCTGTACAAAAACAGAGTGTATGTACCTAACGACATAGAATTGAAGCTGGAAATTCTAAAAGAAATGCATAATGTGACTTATGCTGGTCATCCTGGATATCAAAAGACTGTGGTAGCAGTCAAAAGCCATTATTTTTGGTTAGGTATGAAGAAGGAAATTGCTGAATACATCGCCAGATGTATGGAATGACAGAAGGTCAAGGCTGAGCACAGACACCCAACCGGGTTGTTGCAGCCTTTACCTATTCCTGAATGGAAGTGGGATGTGGTAACCATGGACTTTATCACAGGATTGCCCAGAACAAGCAAGCAGCATGATTCAATTATGGTGGTGGTGGACAAGCTTACTAAAGCTGCCCATTTTATTCCACTGAAAACCACCCACAGAGCAGCAG
>JZKD02S0372030.1:263242-285928 GCA_000966675.3 Picea glauca | reverse complement strand
GTTGTGCATACACATTTATAGGAATGGAGGAATGATCCACGTTGACCATGTCAAGGATCAAAATTACCTAGGGTTTTTGTGTTTGTTCCATGAAATCAAGGTCTGTGATTACATTTAACCAAGTTGATTAGAATTATTAGGGTGATGCTTAACAACCCATGTATAAAAATTGACTATGAATTATATGAACATTGATAAAGTCATCACTCCATCAATAATCATCCCCACATCTTATCTTGTGCTAATTCACTTATGCCGTGCCATATCAGAATCGAATTCAAGGTAGGCTTGTGCTAAATTGTTGTCAAACAGATGTTATTCTTTTCTCCTATTTGTGCACACACTTTGACTCTCACACACTAAACTTCTTTGCTAAATTACATT
Organism: Picea glauca; assembly: GCA_000966675.3. Taxonomy (NCBI): domain Eukaryota; kingdom Viridiplantae; phylum Streptophyta; class Pinopsida; order Pinales; family Pinaceae; genus Picea; species Picea glauca. Next base: position 285,544 of record JZKD02S0372030.1, on the reverse strand, counting down.
CAACACACTCAAATTTTCGTTATGTTTCCTAACAACTACTCTAATCAATGATTTTATTATTTTACCATAACTCTCAATAGATTGAATTTAAATTGTCTAGTGGAAATTATGTATAGGTAATACTTAATTCTAGTGTATTGAAATCATAATGCACATATTGCCTATGTCCTTTATCACAAATTCTTTCTAGTTTTCAAATTCATTTTTGTGACAATCTAAAAAGGATTTTTTATGACATTCACAAATTTCGGGTATTTATCATCAACATTTGTGCATTTAGACTCACATAGGTTGGTCTTTCACTCTTGTTAGGATATGAAAGTATACTAAAGGGATTCTTAGGAAATGCAGGTTTGTCTCTCTTGCATGCTTTCCTGCAGCCATTTCAAAGGTCTTTTCTTCGGGAGCCATCCAAGGTTTCAGGACCTTCGTATCTCAGTACCAGAGCCATTCCAACCCCTGAAATATCGTTAATGATTGTCACCTCACCACTGCATTTCAAGGAGAAAGTGAACTCGTCCACTGCGGTGCAAGGAGAAAGTGAACTCGGCCACTGTGGTGCAAGGAGACATAGACCTCGAGCCACTACGCGCGTAAGGAGATAGAGACCTCGACCTCGAGCCAATATTCACAAGGAACAAAGAATGGTGAGTAATTTCATTCCGAGAGTTTCGATTTGGAAAATCAATGAATAAATTTGGACTCCTTATTTCCACACAAATGTTTGAATAATAGGTCTTTAGGATTCCAAAATATCAAAATCCACAATCATATACTTAGCATTTCAATAGGTTTCTGATGATGCTCATACTAAATTTAGGGTTTGGTCGAATGTATATGGTTATTCCATGATTGTTTGGTCTGATATTGGTTCACAACACATTGAGGGCCTTAAACATAACTTTCATATTACACATTGAGGGCCTTAAACATCTGTGTTCTTTAATATATCTAACAACTATAATAGAGATATTTTTCTTTGCCCCAATTTATATCTTATCTATACATTCACACTTCTAGAAAATAGGGATCCCACATGTACCTCCCTTGCAACCACAAACCTTTAGGAATAATATGTTGGGTAAGAAACCTACAAAAACTAGGTATGCATCCTCTTCCTTCCCACACTAGCACAGTTTTAACCCTTAGCATTAGTAAACCTCTCGATGCACTTCTATCCAATGTGGTTTTGGGTTCATGGTGAGAATTTTGTAGAGAGGAAATCACAAGTTATAAAATCCACCAAAACACTAGGACCCAAATATTTATGGAACACACTTTAGTTCCATATAATATAGAATATGCATTCTTGTATTGAGAAGGGGAGCACCCTCCATCAAGTATTCAATGAGGGAAGGCTACTAGGCACATTTGAGGGAAATCGTGTCATGGTTTTGGACTCATGTCGTGTAATAAAATTGGATAACTTTCAATCAAAAATGAGTTGAATAAGGTTATGGACCATTAGCAGTATCTTAAAATACATGTCCCTATACCCAATTCACCATTGTCCATGTTAGGTTTTACCCATGGGGGCATGAGAAATAATTTTCATTAGACATTGAGAAATGACTTGTGCTCGATTTCTTCAACAACTCTATTGGTTTTTTATTCTATTACAACACAAAACATTATCCTCATTTCTAGGACAACTACAAAGAAAAGGTGAGTTATAAAACACTAATGTTAACCCACTTGCAAAGATTAACAAGCCCCGCGACTTTTGATTTCTACACAATAAAAAATAAAAATACAAAATTTTGGCATTTTTGGTGCTACAAGTAAGCCTAGAATTTGACATCCCACATAGTTTGAGAATGCTCATTCAATGGTATTCCTCATGATTCCTATTCCTCACCAACACCATTATAATTTTTGTAATCTCACTCTGAAGTAGTGTCTTGCATATTGTTGTTTTGGCTCAAACAAAATATTTTATCTCCATACAAACTCAAAATCCTCTTCATCCTTTCAATCTAGGAATAGATTTATCCTTCTAGGTCCTTGGTATTTTTGTTGCTACACCCTTAACCTCCCAATATTTCCATCTTTTTCAATGGAAAATTTGCAAAATCCCTTTTCTCCAACAATGTTTGAACTTCAAATTCCCTTCACTAATGACTAACCTACCTCTTTATTACCTCCTCCAATCATTTGTTTCCTCCAGGGAATCTAAGATAACCCACAAGAAATTGTTGTCAAGATATTTACATCCATAGTTGTTAGTTTTCACTTAACCACATTGCAGAGGGTGTAGTTATACTTCCTCCTAGTCACCAAGCTTATTGTTGCCCCACGGTAGTACTAATGTGAAGTGTGCAGGGCATGCCTCTTTGCTTTCAAACCCCATTATCTCATGTTATCATCCTTTGATATGGATATGAATATATGAGTAGGAACATCAATGTCTAATTTCTCATCATCCACTAATCATTACTAATATAAGAAATCATTATGATTACCTTTACTAACATGAGATAATCATTACTAATATAAGAAAGCATTATGAGGAGTCTTTGTTCCACCATATATCCACAAGTTGGTTCCCTTTTCAACGATGTGTTAGTCCCTGAGTGTGGATAGTGTATCCAAATATTTGTCATACATACATTTTTTTGACTCCCTGTGGATGAGTGCATATAATGGCCTCATAAATTCTTCACATATATTCACATAAATACTAGTATATTTATATTCCCACAACACTTTTTAGTAAACATGAATCGGGGGATGTTTGGGAAAAGACAAGTAAAACTAACATTTTGAAAAGCCATACCCGGGGTGATGTATCCTACTGATCCTTTCAAAGCAACTATTGAAGTAAGTGACTCAATAGAGGTTGCACCCATTCATTTTGCAATCCCAAAATCTATTACATGGCCTGACATGTCTTCATCTAGTTGGCCTCAAGTGAGCTCCCTTCTAAGTTTAAGACTTTGACTCTATATGAAAATCACTCATTTATCTTTGTTGACCTTGCCTCAACTAGTTTGTCAGTGATTGAAACTTGACTTGTTCAACCAACTTGATATGTCACTTGGTCTCTCTACATGACAAATATGAGTTGATCAATATGCCCCTTATAATACGAGTTGATCAATCTTCCATTTAAGAAGAATGCATATTTGTTGTTCGCCTTTTGTCATCCTTGTATCCTACACAATTATCATTACTAGAATTGAAAGGGGCATTCTTCTTAAGTACTCACTCATTCGATGGACTACAAGTACAACCAAACAGGTATTTGTCAGATCTGTCTTCATCGAGCGAGGAATGTTTAGGTAGACGGAGAGAAACTAGAGGTGATAAGATCACAAGAAAATTCCATAGACGCATGGAATTTTTTCTTGCTGAAGGGGGGGTCCTGCTCTTATGATGCTAAGAGAATAGACGACATCGAGGTGCCCTTGAGGTACAAACATTTAGTGAAACGATGGGTACCTAAGGACCTTCCTCAAGTAAACATTGATTTTTGTCTAGACGATAGGATATATCGCATTGCTCCATCATCGTTACATGGCTTGGGGCTATTTTCCATGGATGGCATAAAGGTTTTTGATGGCGGAATAACTGCATTGATGGAGTATGTCGGGCCTTGTTACAATTATAGAGATTGGATGAAGCTAGTCCAATATACGCAAGGTATGCAGATATACAAAGTGGTTGCAAATTATATACAGCTAAGAGACAACGATAGAAACAAAGGAGGGTCTATGTATATTGACGGAAGGCCAAAGGCATCAGGAAATATTGCGGGGTTTGTAAATAGTGCACGACCCGGGACAACAAATAAGCAACCCAATTGCATATTTGAGGGGAAGGAACGAAACCGTGTAATCGTATGCGCAATAAAATCAATAACTGTAGGGGAGGAGTTGTTGATTGATTACAAATTGAATCGAATACATACGAACATTGCTATTATGGGGGCGGTAATTTGAAATCTATTATGTTTACTTATCATGATGTGATGTGGTGCAGTTTGTAAATTTATCGTTGTTCATGATGTTTATTTGTTATGGATTTATAACACCTATATCTTATGCACATCATACTCTTAGTTTTTTCATGAGTCATTTCATTTGTTATAGATTTCTAACGCCTAATTCTTAGTAGGTTGATCATGGAAAAGCACTAGCCGACCCCTCAAAACAGGTAAATTACAGGCAATACACTTCACTATAATGCACTTCACTATTATGTGAGTTTGAATGAGTCATTTCATTTGTTATGGATTTCTAACACCTACTTCTTGGCAGGATGATCATGTAAACTCTCCATCCCCCCCAGAACAGGCATATGATTAACATTTCCGAATTACATTTAATGTGAAATTCATTATTTTTTTTATAATTGAAAATAACTTTTCTTTCTTGAAATATGTAGTCCACAGGCCATGGTTGTGATGATTGGGTCGACGATGACTTGTTGGATGACCCCAACATAATGGTAAAAATCAACAAAATCATTAGAAAAACGAATAGAGAAATCCTTCGCTTGATTGTAAGTAAAGATCAAAATCAAGAAACTAAAGAAAGGATAGAGCAATTGAAGGAAGACCTTAAAAAATATAAGGTAATAACCATATCTTAAAGTGATTTTTTTTTTGGTCGTAAGTTCAATTATGAATGTTTCATGTTTATAACTTTTACATTTTATAATCAAAAAAACTTTTTCTTTCTTATATAGGATTTTTTGGCTCTGATTTAGCTGGGTCCTGCAATAGATGTTGGTAGTAGTCATGTTGCAGAGAGTACACCACAAAGTCAAGCCAACACGAGGCAACATATACCGGCTAGGCTATTCAGCAGTCCACTTGCGATTGATCCAAGTCATACTCAGACTGGGTCCACACCTATAGCTGGGGACCATGACCATGACATACCCCTTTATCCAGAGGTGGCAGAGCCACACGCAGGAGTTGGTGGCAGTACTGGAAGTGATGACACTTTCAGTTCATTTTCTGGATCATCATGTGTGTCCAGGATGGGAACAATTTCATGCACTTTTTTGGTGAATGAGAAAGGAGTTCCAATAAATACATTAAAAATTCCAAGTGTTTTTAATTGTTTTAACCGTTTGTTGTTGTATATCTGAAGCATATATCATCTTATATATTATTATTTTCTAATTAATGATCATTTATTTTCTAATTAATGGCGTTTGGATTTTGTAAATGATTTTGTGATTTAATTTTGTGTTGATAAAAATCAATGATTGTTACAATGGTTTATTCTCAAGATTGTTTTGATTCACCTCGGGGTAAATATATACTTCAGAGTTGGTAGCTATTGCAATTTTTGTGTTTGTAGCTAGAGTATGGTTATGGTCCTTATTTTTTATTTATCTTTTAAATCTTCTTATGTTTTTCATTGATGGTCCCATCCAAGAGTTTTAATATCGACTCACAGAAAAGTGGATTTGGGATCAAAAGGCTATCAAGTTGTAGTGCGTCTATTTATATTTTATACTAAACATTGTTTTGATTCTCCTGGGGCTAAATATGTAATTCCAACAAAATCTGAACTAGCCTCCATTGCAATTTTTTGTACAATTTATGCGATGTGATATTGTTCCCCATACCCATAAGGATCGATATGTATTTGTTTAAATACTTATAAGTTGTTTAATTAGCTATTGAAGGTTAGACAATATTTAGCTATTGATGTTGTTTAGTGACAATTGAAGTAATTTGGTCATTGTTGTATGCAGGTTTTGAAGCACTTTAAGCCTAAGAGTCCATGGATGAGACCTATACAAGACAAGTGAATTCTTCCAAAAATCTCCTCTTCTAATTTCTCAGGCGTAAAATCAGAGTGTCCATGGCTGAGACCTATACAAGACAAGGGAATTCTCCAGCCAAAACCAACTGATTTTTCACCTGAGAAATTAGAAGAGGATCTTTCTAAAGAATGTTTCTTGGTATAACAGATTGTTCTTGGCAAAAGATGAATGGTAAGGCATTGACAAGAAGAGTAAGGGATTGACGAGAGTTTGTAGAGTTTAGAGTGATATAATCTAGTTTTATTTTTATTAGATTTGTAAGGCATCAACAAGAAGGGTTTTGGCTCTGAAAGATACACTGTGAAAAAAAGAAGCAGTTCCAATAGATTTCTATGATTTGAGAGTTGAATTTTTATAGTATTTGAATTGGAAGGTTGAGAAAATGAGACTAGTCAACAAAAACTTCATTGATGATTACTTGTTCCAAGACATGAAGCCTATCTTGATTACATTACATTTGAGTCTAATGACATTTCCATAGTTTGGAAGCCTATGTTTGAACCTCTATGTAAATATAATTTTGTGGTGTTGCATGACTTGTTGGTCTTTGCAATTACATATTGATTGAATGGGAATACCCTATACATGTGCAGGATGTACACACTTTAACAAGGTTGTCTATGGAGGGGGAATATGTCTCCCATGCATTTCAAGTTATGAGAAAGCATGGTCACAATAAGGATGAACCTAGCCTATATCACAAGTATGGTACATATAGGGGAGGTTGCGGTGCCATCATCTCATTGATTATTAACCCCAAGGGCCATTTTGCTTGCTAGTTGATTGCAATCCATCTCATGTGTAAATACACCAAGGAATAATTCAACCTGGATGCCCAATTTGTCACTAAATTATGTGTGCAGGGAACTAAATTGAAATGGTTTAAGTTATTAATAGATGAAGTCTTTCAGGCATGTGCTAATCCCCACACATAATCCACCTAATTCATCTTTGGCTATCCATTGGTTGTTTTTGGGATGTGGAAATGGAATCCCCTATAGGGAAGATAACTTCATCCCATGCCCAATCAACAAATTCTTTCATTTCAATTTGATTATTGGAAGAGTTGGAAGGACACTAAGAATTTTTCATTCAATGAGGCCACTTTCAACAAATGGTATGAATAGAGGATTAGAGTTATTAAACCCATTTTGTGAATCCCATAGGTGCTACAAGTGAATAAATTTTGGTTTGGTATGAACATGGAAAATACATTTATGCGGCCATGAGGGACTAATGTTGATAAATTCCATGCCATTTCTTTTCCCTATTACTTGATAGAATCATCTTTTGATAAATTCCATACCATTTATTTGCCCCATTTCCAATTGCAACAACCAATCCATCTCTGCCTTTGCTGAAGCTTCAACCAACTGATGATTTTCTTTTGGATCTTGTAGAATTTGGCAACAAAAATGGGTTGGTCAGTGTTGAAGAAACCTTCAGTGCCTTTTATGAACTTGAGAAAAATAATTCCTCGCCTCTTTTCAACATTTTTTTTTTTTTTAAATATTTAGGTCCGTCAGTCTTCTAACTACTATAGGTCGAACTTTCGATGGGAAATGCTCCAAGCAAAGCATCAGAACTACAGCATGCTCGTCAGTCACATCAACAAGATAGCATCAGAATATTTGTCGGTAGACCGACGAACGTCTTCGGTAGTTTTCCGGTTGTCCTTTGAAATTAATGTTTTAGAGGTCGTCGATCGTCAGACGTTAGGGGAGTCGGAATACCGATGATAGTCCAACATCAGAAAAACCACGGGAGATTTTTCGACACCTGTTGAGCCCTCATAAGAGATGGTTGAGTGACATCAAACATCAGGGGTACGTTAATAGGGCATCATAAATTCTGTCCATTTTCACTCAACCATGTAGCCAATATGTACCTCAAATAATATGCCCAAATCTCCAAACCATGCCTCAAGCATGTATCAAGACACAACCCTCAAAAAACATGTAAAACATACCTTTAATCCTGTAGAAGACTTGATACAAAAGATTACAAACATGTAACTCTTCTTCAGCCTCAACAACCTAGTACTAGAATCCTCCTCAAAACATTTTCACAGATCCACGACTTGTACACTATTATCCCACCAATATCCATTCTTTGCACTTCTATGACTCACGTATATTTGTTCCTTTCCCACTGTCAACTCACAGATAACATGTCTGTTCTTTTCTACACTGTGACTTGCGTACATCCATGCCTTGCAAATTTTTGACCCATGGATAACATCAAAGAGCTATTTGAGTCACATCCATACACTTGTCTACTTCATACTTTCCCTACCTCATATATGTCATGAAAAGATAAAATATATCACTTATTCACTTAGAATATATTCAATAGACTTTTGTATATGAATATACTTATGAGAGACTCCTTGAGGTGTATTTATACATTTTCGAAGTAAATTCTCTCCTTAACTTTAAGGATTCTTGTTACAACCACTTTAGCCTTTAATTAATGACATGTAACTATTTAGGGGCTTCTTAACCATTCTTTGAGGCTTCCAACTTCAAGAGGGAATAACTCCTCAACCATGAGGAACCACCTGACATACTATATACTGTTGGAAATGACATGATAAGGACTATCCATATATGAGTGTTTTACTTGCATTTACAATATCCTTCAAGTCCTTATTCCTCAAACAAATTTGGGTTTCATGACCACACCATCTGGGGCTTCTCAACCCCTTATCTATCTTTCCAATACTTCTTCTAGGGTTAAATAGGGTTGGCATAAATGCTTCTAGAGTTCATATAGGGTTGATATCAATGGAAAATAAATTTCCAACATGCACAATATTTTAGGTATTTCGAAGATACCAAAACCCTAATCCCTTAATCTGGTATTAATTTGGAAAAATGCTAAAAGTAGTGAAAACTGATAAAATAGAAAAAAACATCCAAAAAAATATTTTGAGGTGCTTCCCTAAACTCTCTGTGTAACTAGGGGCAGAAAATCATGTCCCCCCTAGGACCCCACTAGTAAATAACCTAGTGCACACAACACAAATAACAAAGGTGTGAGGGATTATCAGACACAATCATCAAATACGATGCATGCCCCCACACACATGAAAATAATATAACACCTACCCAACATTCTCCAAATTATTGTTTTCCTTTCATATAGGGGGTCACAAGATTACATAGTCAACAATCTAGGGAAACAATTCCCATTTTTTCTCTACACTAGGACAACTTCTTGGAGCTCACTAACTTTGTTAATGAATCTACAACATTCGTCAAAATTTCAACCTCCTCCAACAACACCTTCTTGTATTCAACCATGTCTCTCACAAAGTGATATTGTACATCAATATGCTTTGTATTTGAATGATAAGCTAAGTTCTTTGTGAGGAAGATTGCATTGTGGCTTTCACAATCTAAACTTACTTATTGTTGTACCAACCCAATACCAGAACACAATATCTATAACCAAAATGATTCCTTTCATCCATGAGTGGCTACCATGTATTCAAGTTCTATAATCAAGAGTGCAACTATAGCTTTTCTTTTTCTCCTCCAAATAGGTTAAACACATACCCACTTGTGTATATTCTACGATCTGGATCTCCAACCCATGTATGTCCAACACTCTTTCCAATCCTGGGCCCTGGTCTTCTTTGATATCACAATCCATAGCTAGAAGTTCCATTCAAATACCTGAAAACCCCCTTTACTCTTGTCCAATGCTCCTTCCTTGGTTTCGACATATACCTGCTCAAAACTCTCACTGCATGTACAATGTTCGGTCTAGTACAGAACATTGCATACATCAAACTGCAACTGCACTAGCATATGGAACATGTGACATGTCCTCTTCCTATTCCCGTGTCTTGGAACACTGATCTGCAGATAACTTTACACCTACATGAATAGAAACCTTTGTCAGTTTACTTTCAATCATATTAAACCTGTACAATATTGTCTCAACATATTTTGTCTAATTCAAAAAAAAATTCTTGTTTGCATGATCTCTTTTTATCTCCATTCCCAGAATGAAGTTGGAAGCACTGAGATTCTTCATGTCTAATTTGGAGGATAGTTGTGATTTCACCTCTTTGATAAAATCCATGTTATTTCCTACCAACAACATGTCATCGACATACAACACTACATAAATTAAGTGATTACCAACCTGCTTGGAATATACACAGTGATCAACCCCGCTTCTTAGAAATCCTAGTCCAAGAATGTATGTGTCAATATTTTGTTACCACATCCAAGGTGATTACTTTAGACCATATAGTGAATTCTTTAGCTTACATACTAGCTCTTTCTTTTCCTTCGATACAAATCATTTTGGCTTCTTCATGTAGATTTCTTCTTCTAGATCCCCATGAAGAAAGTTTTTCTTCACATCCATTTTTTATACTTAAAAATAAAAATAAGTAGCAACAGATAAAGGAAATCTAATTGAAGTTAACTTGGCAAGAGGAGAAAAAATTTCACCAAAGTCAATTTCCTCTACCTAGGAATAACCTTTTTCTACTACTCGAGCTTTGTATTTCTCCACTTTTCCTTTTGCATTCAAATTCTTCTTAAAAACCCATTTACTACCAATTTCCTTTCTTCTAGTTGGAAACTCAAATAGATCACAAGCCTCGTTATTATCCAAGGCATCCATATCTTCAACCATGGCCTTCTTTCATAGTTTACTATCCTATGAATTCACTGCTTCCCTAACAGTTTTGGGATCATCGTGAGTAATAGATAAAGATAAATTAGCACAAAAATCAGGTGGACTATACCTTTATGTTTGCCTTATTTCCCTCATTGATATCCTCAATACTGGATTATGAGGTTCTTCTTCTTATTATTCATCTTCTTCCATTTATTCATATTTTGCATCATCCATCTCAAACTCTATTTTCTCAATTTCTTCTTTCCTTGGTAGGAATTCTTGTTTGGGAACATCTTTAACCTCTCTAAAAAAAACATCCCAACTGTAAACAATCTTCTTAGTTTCTAGGTTTTATAGCTTATAATATTGCATACCATCTTATAACCAATAACGTTACACTTTTCATCTTTATTATCTAGCTTACTCCTACTTTCCTTTTGAACATGTACATAAGAATCACAACCAAACACTCTGATATGTTCAAGGCATTGTTTCATACCATTCCATAGTTTATGTGGATTTTTGTCCAATAACATTGATGAGAGTGATATCTTTACCAAGTAACATGTAGTACCCAACACCTCTGCCTAGAATTCATGTCCTAACCCGACATCATTGAGCATGATCCTTGATTTTTCCATAAACATCATGTTCATCTTTTCTACAAACTCATTCTATTGATGTGTGTATGGATTAGTCTTCTACCTTTCTGTACTACACTTCTTACGTAACTCTTCGAATTCATTCCCACATAATTATCCACCACTATTTGTCCTCAACACCTTTATTGTCTTCTCTCTCTGATTTTCTACCAGAGACTTAAACTGTTTAAATTTATCAAATACCTCATATTTATTCCTAAGAAAATAAATCCATTTGTTCCTTGAGAAACAATCTATGAATGAAACATAATAAATAGATTTACCTAGTGATGGAAGAGGCACAGGTTCAAATACACCACTGTGTATCACCTCTAAGATTCCCTTTTCTATTTTATCACAATATGGGAATATTAATTGATTATGTTTACCATATATACAATGTTCACATAAATCACAATCCAGGGTGCAATTAGATATACTTTCAACCATACCTTTATCGTGTAGTGTTCGAAGGCCCTTTTTTCCTATAGGTTTCATTCTTTGATGCCATAGAACAATATTCTTTCCAGGGACAATATGGATCTTGTATTCTTTATTTCTTTGCTCAGGGACAAAAAATATATTACATCCACCAATATAAGTGTTTCCCAACAACTTGTATAGAGTTCCACATTGAACTCCCCTCATCAAGACCATTTTTCCTCTAACCATATTGCAAGTTCCCTTTCCCAATAAAGTATCCAAATCTGCATCATCCAACTTACTTACAGATATAAAGGTACTAGATAGATATGGAATATGCATAAATCCAAGGAGAGTTCTAATCCTTCCATATTTCAATAATAACTTAATTCTTCCACATCCCATGATTTTGGTTGTCGAGTCATCTCCTAGGAAGACATCACCACCATCATATTTTTCATATTCACTGAACCACTACCCGTGAGGATTCATATGAAATGGTTCACCTAATCCTATCAAATATATATCACAATATACATGTGCACCTATATATGTAAGGTAAATATCACCTCCTTCTTATGTGGGGGCTTTCTCCTCTGTGAAAGAGGCATAATCAAATACCTTTTCTTTATCAACTTTCTTACTACTACAATCTTTCTTGCAATTCCCAACTTTACGACATTTCCATCATTTCCTCAAATATTTTCCCGGGGATTTAGATCTACCTTTATATTTAGATTTCATCCCCAAAGACTTATTTGTATCCCTATCTTTGGAATGACCTCTTACAAATAAAGAATATTTGCTATCATTATCCATTATTTTCCACCTCATCTCTTCTGATAACAAGGATGAAACTACATCCTCATACTTCAATGCAGATTGAGTGGTACTACCAATTTCTACACCAGGTTATCCAAAGAGTCTAGAAAATAAAATAAAAAAGTAATACACTTATGTTCTTCTGCAAGTGTAATATTAACATATCCAAGTTGACTTACCATAGCATTGAAGGAATTTATATGCACTTTCAGAGAATCATGATATTCCACTATAATATTATACAAATTCTTTAGAAGAAACAATTTGTTTACAAGGGACTTTGACTGATACAAATTCCCCATGTTTTCTGATAGTTACTTGTTTGTAGATTCTCTCGACTCATTCAAAAATTGAATCAGCTAGGAAGAGTTGAATCGTAATCCTTTCTCTTCTATCCAACCTATCCTAATATTCTTTCGACATACCAATAGATTGAGTACTAGTAGTTTGTTTAGTAATAGTTTTTGTACTAGTAGTTTGTTTACCAGTAGGTTGCGTACCACTAGGTCACGTACTAGGATCCACACCGATCCATTGCTCTTTGTATACAAGAAGGTCCTCCATATTGATCTTCCATAGCTCAAAGTTTTTACGATTGAACTTCTAAATCTTGATTCTAGATCTGATTTCCATTATCTTTCAACACAAGAATCACCACTTCAAAGCTCCCATTGAACCCAATCTTATCAAAAACCAAAGATAAGCTCCATCTATCAAGAGTGATCCAAACCCTCAATAAAAAAGGAATTCCTATGAAGCCAAAACATGCTCTGATACCATAGGTAAGTTTTAAACCTATGAAGTAAATAAATGCATAAAGATTCTTAAGAAAAACAAAAATTAATCAATGGCTCATACATAGTACACAAAGATTTATGTTGGAAACCCTTAACCAGGAGAAAACCATCCTTCATTGGTGTTTCACCTCTCAACTCTTAATTGTATTAATTTCACCATTCACAATACAATATATACACAATATTTTAGGTGTACCCTCATCCCTTAATCTGGGATTAGTTTAGAAAACTACTAAAAATAGAAAAAAAATCTAAAATAGAAAAAAATGCCCAAAAAGCAATTTCAGGGTGCTACCCTGAATGCTCTGCATAACCAGAGGGGGAAATACTAACCCCCCCTGGAACCCCCTAGGAAAACTACTAACACAAATGACACAAATAGAAAATGGGAGAGGGATCATCATAAGCAGTCATCAAATCTGACGCACCCTCCCACACACATACAAAGAATATAACACCTACCTAACATCATCTTGGTTACCGGAAACTTCTCCTAATCGAGGCTTGAAAATTGCTTCTTTAATTCCTTTGGGATCATAAAAAATCCCCCGTATAACTACAACCATTGGATTTCCTTTTGATTCCCCGTCAAAGAAGAGGATACATGTTTTCTTCTTTAACTACCAACTCCCAAATTCTTTTGCATCCATCTTAATTTTCCAATTTTCCCAAATTCTTTTGCTTCCATATTCATTTTCCAATTTTCAATGTTTCTCATCCTATATACAAAATTTGTTGGTTGTAAAGTTTCTCACATTAAGACTTCCTTAAGCGGGTCCATTTTCTCATGTTATAGCAATGATATGTTATCACCTTTTACTCCTTGCATATGGATTTCTTCTAGAATAATAGCACAAGATTTAATGGCTATAAATATAGGAGGGGATACTTCATAGTGAAATATAGGTATGTTTCTTTCTAGCCAAATTCTCCACCAAAGTAAATTGTGTATTTCTCACCAAGCTCTTTCAAAAATGGGCTTGATTAGGAGCAATCTATAGTAATTTTTGTGCCAAGTGGTAAACATACCTTTCAAAGATATAGTAAAATGTATCCTATGCTCGAATTTTGAAAAGGATAATTTCCATACCTATATGATGAAGCTACATTATATTCCTCACGTGCATGGGCTCAGATTCCCTATGAAAACTTTATTTTGGAACTAAAGCGAGAAGGGAGGAATTAGTGCTTTCTTAGATTTGAGATTTATTCCTAGACCATGTTTTTTAATTCATTATTTATGATTCTCCAAAAGAAACAAAAGAAATGGATTAAGAATCCATTTCAACCTAGTGCTTCATCAACCAGGTGAGTGTGCAATCTTCAAGTCTTACCTCCGATAGGAATGGTGTAGGGGTAGACTTGTAGCCTGCCATGTGGAATCTCTCCATGAGATCCCAAGTATACTTGGCTTGATATATCTTGATGCCTAAAGAATCATAACCAATCTCGAGACCAAGGAAGTAATGGAGTGGACCAAAGTCTGTTATAAAAAAAAATCATGTATAATGTGTTTCACTGCAACAATCGATGAAGTCGAGAAGACAATGATTACAAGATCATTAACATAAATAAATAGAATCAGAAGTGAATCAATACTCCTAAGAATGTAGACATTTGGATCAGATTTTCATCTCATAAAATTCTGGAAAAATAGGAAGGAGTCGATCTTGGAGTGCCATGCTCTTGGTGCCTAGTTGAGGCCAAAGAGAGACTTCTTGAGCTTACAAAACAAAGATGAATCTTGTATGAAGCTAAGTGTTTGATCCATGTAAATATCCTCTAAAATATCTAGGTGAAGAAATATGTTCTTTGCATCCATTTGATGGACTTCCCATCCTTTGGTTTCCGCAATAGCAAGGGAAAAATAAATGGAAACCATATTCACTACTGGAGCGAATGTCTCATCGTAGTCTATGCCATGGATCTATTGAAAACCTTTGGAAACTAATATTTCCTTGTATCTTCTAACCTGTCCATATTTTTCACCCTTGGTCTTGTATACCCATATGCATTTGGCAAGCTTCCTTCTTGAAGGAAGTGGAACCAAATCCCAAGTCTGGTTCTTGAGGAGGGAGTTGTACTCCTCCTACATGTATGATTCCCAAAAGGGATTTATTGTAGCCTCGCCATAGGTATGTGGGTTTGAATACTTAGCCACATAACAATGCATAGGAAACATGGGCTCAGTGGTTGTGAGTACACAAGGAGGCTCCTAGAACTAAGATCAAGTCCTCCTGAGATCCATTGGATCCCCAACAAGATCTCTTACATACTAAAGAGTTGTTGGTGCCCACTTGGGCCTTTGCTCTGGCTCCTCATTTTCCGGTATTGGTTGTGCATTTGCATGTTTTGAATCCTCCCAATTTGTATCAGAAATCATATCTGAAGTGGATTCTAAATGTGCATACTCATCATCTCTAACTAGTGGAAGGACAAAAGTATTTGCATGCATATTCTTTGGAGCATGCGAGAGACTTTCCTTGAATTGAACATTATCCTCAATGATGAGTTGGTACATAGAGGGATCAATGAGTCTATATCCCTTCACATCGTTTGGGTATCCAATAAATATACGTGCATTACTCTATGGATCGAATGCTTTCCTCTTTTGAGAGGGAATCTGAGCCCATGCACGTGAGACAAAGACATGGAAGTGAGTGACTTCTGGTTTTCTACCGCTCCAAGACTCGAAAGGAATAAAGTCCTTGATATATATATGGGGAGATATATCATGGATGTAGTTGGAATAATTAATATTTTCATCCCAAAGCTTCTCAAAAAGTGGCCTTGCATGCAATATGAAATAGGCCATCTCCTTAAGAGATCTCTTCTTCCTCTTAGCAACCCTGTTCTATTGTGGAGCGTACAGTACTGTATGTTGCATCTATATCTAGGCCTCTAGAAAAATATTCTAAATATATATATATATATTGACATACTCCCTCCCATTATATGTATGGAGGTATTTGATCTTTCTCCTTGATTGAGTTTCTACAAGTTCTTTGAACTCTTTTAGGTTCTCAAGGACCTATGAATTTTTTCTGACAAAAAGTACCCAAGTATAACGTGAGTAATCATCCAAAAATGTAAGCACGTACCTTGCCTTTCTGATGGATGGATGTGGGAATGGACCCATGAGATTACTATGAATCAGATCCAATGGAGAGGACACATTGTGAGACTTCCCTTTCTCAAACTTCTCTTGAGGATTATTTCCAAGGACACATCCTTTACAAACCCCTTTGTAAAATTGGATCTCGGTTAACCTGGTGACTATCCCTTTCTTTCTAAGTTGTTTCGTGTATCTAAAGTTCAGGTGACCAAACCTCTCGTGCCATAATCTACTATTGTCATCAACATGTGTTAGTAGTATAGCATAATTAGGTTCAATAAACTTAGAAAAGGTGTATAATCGAGATTGATGATTTACCTCCCTGACAACAACCTTGGAGTTGTTTTACATGTCGAATGTGGACATGAAGTCTGGTGTGAACTCCACCTTTTTTCTTGATCTTGAGTGTGTAATCTGATACACTGACAAAAAAATCACGGAAAGTTTGGGAACATGTAGGATTTTCTCAAAACTTCCATGATCTAGTTCCACTCTCCCTTTTCTAAATCCCTTGACTAGAGATTCACCCCCCATGAGGATAGGAGGACCATTCCATGTAGTCAAAGAAGATAAGAGATCCTGTGTGGCATCCATATGATGGGATACACCTAAATCCATGATCAAATCATGAGGAGAAGAGTGAAGAACTACTAATGCATGAGTATCACCTATAGGGGATTGATCTTTTGGCTTCTTCTTGTCACCCTCAAGAATGTAATCCCTAAGGTTTTTCTTCTGAAGAATATTAACCATAATATCTATCTTCTTCTTCATGCATGATGATTCTAGATGTAATCCATGATTGTAGTGGGTACACTTCTGCCCTTTCTTTCCTTTTCCAATTTTTAATCCCAAGGAATCATTTAAGTTTTTGGAGTACCCTTCCTTCTTAGGATTTGCATGCACATTTCCTTTGACTTTTTTCTTGGATCTCTGATTTTGAGAGTTTCCAGCATCATACACAACAATTACATGTGCTTTTGAGTTCTTGATTACACCCATTTTGATGAGTTTATATTTTTCATGCATTAGGGCATCAATGAAGGTCTCCAATGAGGGCATAGTCCAAGATGCTCCAATAGTGAACCTCTCAATGTGGAATGTGGAAACAAATACTGAGTATTATGGACCAATTTTTTTAAAAATGGTGAGAACCGTTAACTTTTCCTCCTTTGATTTGTCAACCTTGCAAGCCTTGATTTGCAACAACAAATCATGGTACTTCATGATGAAATATTTTATGTTTTCAAAGATTTTTGGATCCAATGAAAGTAGTTCTACCTCTAGCAAGTGACCTCTCATCTCATCTTATTTTCCAAAGAGTCCTTATATGGTGGTTTAGATCTCATTTGGAGTTTTGCAAGATAATACATGAAACAAAAAATCATGGGACATGTGCATGCAGAGGGATCCATAAGCCTCATCCATTCTATTGAGGTATTTGTATTTTTCAATGGCTGGTGTGGGTTCTATTTCTGTAGCCATGGTCAACCTGTACAATCCTCTATCTCTAAGCAAAATCTCCATCTTTTTCTTCCATTCAAAGTAATTGTATGAGGTTAGAATTGTAGATGGTGGAAATTCCATTTTTCATGTGTTATTCAATCTTCAGTACCAACAAATAAAGTGGCGGTGGACCTTCTTCCTAGAAACCTGGCTCTGATACCATGTAAGATGTGGTAAATACCTGCCAAAAATATCTAACTAGAAAAATAAAACACACAACTTGCAAATGTGAGGATAGGAGAGAAACAAATTTGGAGTGAAAGAATAAGAAATTGTATTAACCAACTGAAAGAATGATAAAACACACATTATATACTCTCCATGGCTCAACCAATGTCCCATATTGGTGGTCTAGAGAGATATGGATAAATAAAGGTAGTTACCGGAGTTAACTGCCACCTAGTCCTAGTCAACTAGTCATGTAGTCCTCAGTTAATTGGACAAACCAGAGTGAAATTAGGAGGATATCAAGCATGCACAAGGAATTTTCCTTCCTTTTGATGATCCCAAAGAAAGTGTGCATTAATGGTGATGATCTCGAGGTCACTTGGTGATAAAACCAAAGTTAGCCTAAATGACTCTAGTCTACAAGTCAGCTGAAGAGAATATTCTCCTAGAATGTAAGAGAGGTTCCTAAAAAATAGAAGACCCTCAATAATGACTAATAAACATAGGAAAAATAAGAAAAAATATCCTAATTGTATGTAATTTCTCCAACACTAATCCCCAATCACCTCCTCCTTTATTTTTCTAGACTCATCTATGTTTTATTCTTTGTCCAACATGCTTAAGATTCCTTGAAACATTACTTCCACTTCATAAGGTTCAAATCCAGAGGGGGGTAGGGTATGTATACCTTCATAGACTTTACTAGTCAAATCGTTGGGCGGAGGGGGGTCCCTTATCCCACAAACAAGGAGGTTTCATACACCAATTTGGTGTGCTGGCTTGGTCGTGACCTTACAAATAGATTATTATTATTATTATATCATCCTCTTCTTATATAGTATAGTTTTTTTTTAAATGATTAATGTCTTATTCCTTTATAACTTCAACTATGACCACCTTTCCCATATTCATTTCTTATCTTTTTCACTATATTTAATTGCAACCTTTAGTTGGCCTATTTTGAAAGACTTGTTTTTATATTTATATTTCAACCACATATTTTAGGAATGAAAGTGCCATGCCTCTTCCTTTTTATTTTCCTTATGCATAATCATGTTTCTTCTTTTAAACTATGTTTGGTCACTTCCTCCTTTTCCATCCTTGATTAAAGACATCTAAGTTTCGCTTTTGATATATAGTATTTCGAAAACTATAAGAGATTTTTCCCATTATTTTTTGTTAGTTTTAATTATCCTCCACTTTGATTCGCACATATGATAGCTATCGCAGAACCGATCTATCCTAGCTAGATGAAATGATATTCATAGATTTTGGCTCGTCCAACCATATTAGATTTAAATTTAATGAAATACGACTAAGATTTTATGGCTGGAGAAAGGATAGAGAAATAGGTTTAAGATAAAAAAAAAATGTCTAGGGGTATTATTAGTACTCATAGCGATCTATTGATCGTTGATTGCTAATTACTTTGTTTTTTATTATTAATATTTTTCTTCTTTCCAAAGTTGTACATAGGATAAATAAAACAATTATTTGTTTATAATAAAACAATTATTTTTTTATAATAATTAAATTATATTTATCAAAGAGGTTATTGGTCAAGAATTTCAACCTCTTATTTGCGAGATGTATTTTTTTTTATTAAATAACATAAGTTTTGCTGACATACATTTTTTGCATGTTAGATAATAGCACAAGTTACACAACCTAAATTTAAATATATAAATTCATTGATTATTTTTTACTGCTTTAAATAGTTTCTGAATGGATTTAATGACTGCTTTAAATAGTTTCTGAACGATTTAATGGTGATGCATTATATCCACTGGAAAACCAATCTATGTATGTTTATGCTTGTGTGTATGCTTATGCAGTGACTTTTGGCAACATTGAACTCCTTTTCTCCACCGCCACTCCACCAATCTGTGTGTATACTTATGCAGTGAGTTTTGGAAGCATTCAACTCCTTTTCTCCACCACCACTCCACCCATTGTGCTTGTATAAAATACATCTACATCAAAGTTCTTCTACATCACAGTGCTTGTAGATTTGGGGCAAGTATTTGTTGTTTCATTATACTATAACATGTAGAGGCAACAAACACTTCCTAGCTCAAAGTCTCGGGATTCAGAGCCACTTACTCCTCGTTCATTGGGGAAGACGAGATTAAGGGATCACAATAACATGGAAGATCCACATGGGACGTTGGATAGTGTTTCCCAATGCATTGAACAATTGCGAAAGACTACATCAACAATGCAAGAAAAAGGAAAGTTCCTTGAATCAATTATTGGATCTGATCAATAAATGCGAAAATAATTTTAGTGTTGTGGGTGCCCATTCTCAAGCAGTGTTGGTCTCTCTCCTCATATCTGGATCTCTTGGAGTGAAAATTCATGCAACGAAAATTTTAGGATCTCTTTGTAAAGAAGAGGAATTAAGGGTCAAAGTGTTGCTTGGAGGGTGCATCCCATCTTTGCTTTCTCTTCTCAAGTCTAGTTCAACATAAGATCAACTGGTTGTAGCAAAAGAAATACATGCAGTCCCCCAAGGTGATGCAAAGGATAATGTTGGTTCAAAAAATTTCTCAACTGAAGATGTTGTTCCCATGGTTTCGGAGCAGCTCCGACCAGGCCTTAAGATTGGGAAATCTATGGATGGCCTTCTTACAAGAGCATTGAAGAACCTTTGTAGCAATACAGAGGGGTTTCAGCCAGAAACAATAGGAGCATGAGGTGTTCATATCCTAGTAAAATTACCCATGTATCTACCAAAGTATGTGTATGTATCTACATGGGTAATTTTACTAGATAGGGGAAAGCCTGTGTGTATGCTTATGTGTATTTTCAGAACATCTCCTTAAGGTTTAGAATCCAAGAATTAATTTGTAGCTTACAAAAATTTGGTATATTGAAGAGGTTACACTGCACCCGAGTATGTCATGCATGGAAAATTAAGAGAAAAGGATGACGTTTATAATTATGGGACCATGGTTCTTGAGATCATCTCGGGGAGAAGGTGCATGGAAGCAAGACATGAGGCCCCTTCGCAGCTTCTTCTAGAATGGGTGTGCTTCTATTCTAAAGAATTGTCCATTAGATACTTATAAGGAGAAGCTTCTTATACATGATAGATACTGGTACTTTACTTCTATGTTTGGTACTTTACTTCTATGTTTATTATCAATTAATTTTATTAATAATGACACACAAAGCAAGCTATCAGCTCAGACACACCAGAAACGCCAAGAAAGCTATCAACTCACGTTTTCCGATTTCAGAGCTCACACTAAATAAACCCATTTTTTTTATTAAACAAAAAAACATTGTGCACAGACTCTCACAATATAAAGTTTAGATTACCAAGAGATGTAAAATCAAGAATCTGAAATTACCTCTGCACGCATTTAAGTGGAATCAGTAGTTGGTGTAGACATTATAGTAATTCTTGTTATTCTTATAACAGAGCTGAACAATACATAACAAAACATTGTGCTTATACATTACCTCCCTAGTTCTAAAGTCGTGATCCCACTAAATAAAACTTTGTTGTATGTACAGTTTCTCCCACGAAAATACAATGAAAAATCCATAAAAAGGGCATAATCAAAAGGTGATTCATAAAGATTGTGTCCCCGAACAACAAGAAAGGATAAGGGTTTGATCAGAAGGGAAGAAATCTTGGTAAAGAAAGATTGACAGGCCTGGTAGGCATTGCATGTGTAAGGAAGGAATTTGTTAAGATAGATAATTGCTCTGAATGGTAGTACAAACCTCAGAGATCTATCAGATAGGAAATTCCATGTTGGTTACTTAATGAGAATATAAACAGGCTACGTTTCTCCATACAATCTTTATTTTTATGGAGATAGTAATTTCCATCTACTGAATAGGCTGAGGTTAGGGATGGATTTACTTGGTAAATTCAGGAACCAATGGGCTTACTTAGTGACTAAATGATAAAAGAGATCATTAGCAGATCCTATGGTTGACCCATAAGCACATATAGATGCATAGCCTGATACAACACCAGTATCTTCGATAGCATCCCTTGCATACCCATATCCATACCCATTTAATAGCTAGCAATGCTTTCTATAGATGATACAGTAGAAGGACCAGGTCCACGTGGTTAAGAAGAATAATTTGATCATGTTGACCGTAAATATCCAGATAAATACTCATAGTATATGGGGAAACAAAATATGAAGTTCTCCTCGGTCTCGATCACGGTCGCTTGAAGATGGTAGAGTTGGTAGGTCATGTCCACCAAGGTGTCTTTAGAAACACATGTTCCCCTCGATCTCCCTAATCTCAATTAGTTGTTTTCCCATCGAGCAATTTGAGGAGCTTAGTAAAAGAGGAGCATTCCCCTTCCCAAATAGGAGGATAGCTATTATTTATAGTTACCATTCCTATGCGGAGACTAGTATAAATAATGTTA
>JZKD02S0372030.1:185608-252681 GCA_000966675.3 Picea glauca | reverse complement strand
TGTTTCTAAAACAATGAAATTTGGAAATAGAGTTAAAGAAAGAAGATGAGAATGACCCAAGTTGGAATATTATTCCTCTATAAAACAAGAGTGTCATGAAATTGATTCCTAATAATTATATACATTGCACCAAGGAACGCCAAAACTACTTCCCGCCAAAATTATTGCAAGAATACATTGTAACTTTTTCTCGTTGGTTCTGAGGCAAAAAACATGCAATCGATATCGTTGAGTATTTGCAAAGGTAGTAAATGGTTTTGTACATTTCTATTATTCATGCACATAACCGATGGCCTTTTCATGTTTTAACATAATTTTTTTGGGTAAATCGTGCATTTTTTAAGTGGTATTTCATTCATTTGTCCAAGGTTTTATGTTTGACCTCTTATTTGGCCTCATATCGAGGCAAGAGGCTTCTCAAACATAGGGAACAAAGGGTTTGAAACTAAATACACTGGATATGCAGTAAGCAAGGTGAATTAATGCTAAGTTTCAACTTAGCATTAATTCTCAAACATTAAATGTTTAATGTCTTTGGACGCTTAAAGTCCATAACCCCCTTTGCAATGTCTGGTGCTATCTTTGGTGTTGGTGTCTCATAGCAGGACTTGGCAGAGTGCTTGACAACTGCGTCTTTGAGCACTTGGTCACTTGCATGCCCCACATTTGGTCATTTGCATGTCCCTTGGAAGTACTATAAACAATTTCTTGGTTACTTGGTATGTTGTCATGATTTCTCACTCCCCATCTTGAGCATGGAGGTTGCATTGTTTTGAGGGAGGCCTTCTAAACACTCGTGAATATCTACACAAATATTTGCACAATGGCCTTTGTTTGACCATTCTGCAAGAATAGTGCTTGGTCAGAGGAAAACACTCCCTTTGTTTGTGAAATCTCTGCGTAATGGCCTTTTTTCGACCATTCTGCAAGAACAGTGCCTGGTATGAGGAAAACACTCCCTTTGCTTGTACCATGTTTTGGAAATAAGGAAATAATGCTTGGTCAAAGGAAAACACTCCATTTCCTTGTACCATATTTTGGAGGTAAGCCTTCTCAAAGTGAGTAGCAGTGGAATCCAGAAAAGAACCTGGCCTGAGTAGCGGTGGAATCCAAAAAAGAACCTAGGATGCAGTTGGTGTTGGGTTGTGCACAGACCCTGCATAGGCAAAGTGTGGCTCCATGGTCAGATCTACATTGCTCACTCCCCATCTTTCCAAGATTCACTACCTTATCCAAACACTATAACTCATACAAGAATTCCTAGAAGAGGGATATTGAGCTCATCAATCCAAATAAACAAGTGCCATCGTTTTGTACATGGGGTTTTGCATCTAACAAAGTAAAATCTCATTCTTTCAACAAGTTTTTCAAATATGTTTTTAGATATGCTGGCATTTTATTTCAGGTTACAACAACAAAAGGATGTAAAGATAAAATAAATGCCTAAAACGCCTGAAATTAGTATCTCAAGTGATATTATGAATGGAGGAGAGGGAGGTCTAGCGAGAAAGTAGTATGTAATAATTAAAGATCCATGGTTCAAATCTGGCTAGACACCATGACATGCACCATGGATGACATTGCCAAGGAGATATTTTGTGGCCTTCGAGGATGATGGCCATCTGCTCGGTAATATCCTAAATGATTTTCTCCAACATGAAGTCGGCTAGCAATTTACGGCTCATCTGTTGGTTCCATCCCTTGAGTTGCTCATGGGATGGATCCTCAATTGTTGGTTCTTGGGTCAAATCCCTCTCTCTCATATCGATAGTTTGGAGCATATGCCCTTGCTCTCTTACATGATATAGGGACGGTTACCTTCACTGGTTTGACTGCAGAGAACATCAAAGCCTCATGGAGTTCCTCCTTAAATAGAGCAGAGTGAGCTACTAAAATGATGAATGTGTGTGAATCTCTTCACAATGGCATTTTTTTGACCATTGTGCAAGAACAATGCTTGGTTGGAGGAAAACACTCCCTTGTAGCATATTTTGGAAGCAAGCATTTTCAAATTGAGTAGCGGTGGAATCCAAAAAAGATCCTTCGTTGCGGTTGGTGTTGGGTTGTGTGCAAACCCTGCGTAGTTTCTACGCAAAGTGTGGCTTCAAGGTCAAATCGATGTTATGCATAACATTGAATTTGTGGACTCTTCTCTCGAAGGAATACTTTACTCCTCTATAGATGGCTCTTATACCAGGTAAAATGGGGTGGATTCAGGGTAATTACTACCTTAGTTGTTATAATTGGACCTATTGTTCGTCGTCTCAGTATCCAACCAGTAAGATAATCCAGGAAGCCACAACTACTGCAACTACTACATCAATGGCTTAATCAATCACTTAATCTACTACATCAAACTTAGAAACAACTGGGTGGGGGTGGGGGAAACATTATAGAATATTTTCTAGCGTTGGGAAGAAATATAGACTCATTTTCAGTTTCTATGAGAGAGAAAGAAACAAAATAATAGTTTATTCGAACCAGTGCCCACTACCACTCATAGGTCGCCAACAAGAACATATTTAAAATCTAGTGAAACAATGGTCGCAGACTCCCACTGCCATGTTCTCCCTTCAGGATGCTATGTGTCCCATGAGGAACATGTATGTGGTGCATGGAATAATTATGCACCTGAATGGTTTGTCTGAACATATACTCTTTCCAATAAACAAGGTGAACAAGATCTTACAATTCTCTGATACTTGTATTAAATATTATAATTAAAATCTCCAAAAACAATTACCTACAATGTGTAAACATTAAACATATTTTAAACTTCTTCTATACATTTAGTTGTATATTGCCTAAAAAAAAAAAAAGAACTTTGGTTTCTCCCTTTCCAGTTAGGGAGAATGGATGGCCTTGATCTAGATGGGGAAATTGGTAGAAAGACAGTTCCTCCAATACAATATTGCTCGGCTTGCAACATTAGTTGGGCAGGTGATCTCTCTTCTCAGAGGAGATAGTTTTAGGTATGTATTTCCTTGGTATCGGAGAGAGTATTCTCATTTATGACATGCCTTAAAAAACTTGGCATATTTGGATGGCAATTGTTTTTGAGGAGATTGAATTTTTATCCATGAGAAAAGAGAAGACATTAAACAAAGAAGATATTTATCTGACCTCTTGAAGCATTAAAAACTTATTTATGATTGATTTATTCAAACCACATAAAAATTATTCTTGATGCCCCATAACAAGAGTGTCATCAGCAAACACGACACAACAATTATGCTTGATGCCCCATCATGAGAGTATCATCAACAAACTGGGAGTGGTTGATTTCTTTACCCCTTTAGCAATCTAAATTTTATGGAGATTGTTTACCTCTCTCTCATGACAAGGTTGATAGGGTCTGTGGTTGAAGGAATTTTCCATGATAGTATATAAAAGAGGAGATATCAAGCATCCTTTCCTTAATACCCTTTTTCTCAAGAAAAATGAGGCACCCTTTCTTTAATACCCCTTTTCACAAGAAAAATGAGGCACCCTTTCTTTAATACCCATTTTCTCAAGAATAATGAGGCACCCTTTCTTTAATACCCCTTTTCACAAGAAAAATGAGTGTTCCTAACATTTTCCTCTTGTAAAATCCAAGGGGATCTAATGAAATCCTTGATCCATTGTATGAAGGATTACAAAAAACCAAATTTAGTTAAGACTTCAAATCGAAAAGAATGATGTACCTGATCAAATGTGTTTTCCATGTACATTTTTATAATCATATTTTTCTCTTTATTCATTGTTCTTAAATTATTGCTTCCCACACCAATATAATATTATCGATGACAAATCCTTCTTGGTTCTTAAAATAAGATTTTGGAGAAACCTTTGATTTCCTAGAAATTGTCTTCGAATTTTGTAAGAGCAATTACACAAAGAAATGAGATGAAATCAAGAGAAAAAGGAATCACAACTTTATTTTTGAATTAGAAGGAGGAATTAGTACTTTCTTAGAGTTTAGGTTTATTCCTCGACCAATTGATCATATTCCTTAAGTAATGCTTTATGATTCTCTAATAAACACAAAATAAATGAATTAAAAATACATCCAAACCTAGTGTTTTCTAATCCCTAATCACTCTCATAATTTCCTCTTCATTTTTTTTTCTAGACATGTCTACATTTTCTTCATCTGCCACTATACCTAGGGTTCCTTAAAGCATGGTTTCCACCTCATCTTTTTCCTCCTCATCTTAGATTGTATAGACATCCTTAAAAGTATTAATGCAGGCTTCCTTTATAGCCCCAAACTATGCAAACCTTTCACCATATTTCCATCTTATCTCTTTCACTGTATTTTTTTAAAACCTTGTTAGAAAGAGGTGTTTTTATATTCAACTTTCAACCAAAAACTTTAAGATTTCAAGAGACATAACTATTCCTCCTTTTTGTTTTTCTTATGCAATTTTCAACATAATTCTATGACCTTTTTTAAAGTCTATTTGGCCACTTCCTCATTTTCCAACCTTGATAGAAAACATCTAAATTTATCTTGTATTTCCACTTCCTCCTTTTCCATCCTTGATCAAGACATCTAAGTTTATCTTATGTTTCCACTTCCTCCTTTTCCATCATTGATTCAATACATCTAAGTTATTTCTAATATTTCTACAGTTGGACAGAGATAAGAGATATTTCCCACTCTTTTATCTCACTTTTGACTATACTTAAACTTTATTCACACATGTGATGCCTACTCCATAATCGGTCTACCCTAGGTGGATGGATGAAATCATATCCATATATTTTGATTCATGCAATCATAGTGAACTAAATCTGAAGGGAACAAGACCAAAATATGGTTCGTAGAAATAAGAAAGAGAAATAGGTTCATGATCAGAAATACCTAAGGGGATAAATCTAAACTTAATATTCCATTAGTAAGTCACTAAGTTAATACTCCCGTAGAAAGTCACTATGAATTAGGAAGAAATCGAGTCTAGCTGCTATATGCCTTGGCCCAAATTTCTTGCTCATCAAAGTATTTTTCATTTGTAGTTTGGATTTATAACTACTAGACCCCGGTTAGAGATTAAATCGTCCATGAATACTTTGAATGGATCTCTTTGTTACATTCCCTTTATTTTCTTTGTATAATTTGAACGATATTATAAAAAAAACATTCTTACCGAAAAAGTAAATTTAAAAATAGAATGTGTTTGTTCAACAACATCATGTTTTATAAATATGTAACTATTAACATAATTCCTCATATTTTACTAATTGAAATCATGATAAATATATTAAATGAGGTTATGGAATATAATTAGGCTTTGCATAATCTTAATTACACCCTGGGTACATTATCAAAGGAGGAGGACTTATGTGTGCTCAAGTGTAGAATGGAATCCATGGAAGCTCAAAAGCCAACCTGATGGAGGTCGTGACTTGGATTTCCCATCGACATGGTGGTGTCTTGGTTCCTCTTGTTGGATGTCATCCTAACACAAAATCATCAGCTTCTATTTCTCGTCAAGGAGGATCGAGCCCTTCTCTCCTCAAGGTTCCTCATTCTCAGTGATCGCAGGTTATCCAATTTTAGTATTTCTTTTATATTTTATAGTTTTTAATGCTATAGCCACTTGTAGTAGGGGATATAGACTCAGTGGGATTTATGGATTTCAGTTTATAATACTTGTGTTGCATTGTCTAACTTGATTCATTGTCTAACTTGATTTTCCCTCTGATTTTTGGGGTTTTTGATCTCAAAAAATGATGATGGTCTTTTTGAACATTAGAAGAGTTCAAACTCTTTTGTAAATTATGTTCATAATTAATATAGTTATAGTTGGTACTTACCATAGGTGTATAGAAGAAATATTAATATTACTATATGGTTTATATTATTTGAATATGATGTAGTTAGAATCTTGATCTGATTTTTGGGGTTTTTGATCTCAAAAGACTATGATGGTCTCTTTGAATATTAGAAGAGTTGAAACTCTCTTGTAAATTATGTTCATAATTAATATAGTTGATACTTACCAGAAGTGCATAGAAGAAAGACTAATGTTACTATATGGTTTATATTATTTGAATATGATGTAGTTAGAATCTTGATCTGATTTTTGGGGGTTTTGATCTCAAAAGATTATGATGGTCTCTTTGAACATTAGAAGAGTTCAAACTCTCTTGTAAATTATGTTCATAATTAATATAGTTATAGTTGATACTTACGAGAGGTGTATAGAAGAAATACTAATATTACTATATGGTTTATATTATTTGAATATGATGTAGTTAGAATCTTGATCTGATTTTTGGGGTTTTTGATCTCAAAAGACTATGATGGTTTCTTTGAATATTAGAAGAGTTGAAACTCTCTTGTAAATTATGTTCATAATTAATATAGTTGACACTTACCAGAAGTGCATAGAAGAAAGACTAATGGTACCATATGGTTTATATTATTTGAATATGATGTAGTTAGAATCTTGATCCGATTTTTGGGGGTTTTGATCTCAAAAGACTATGATGGTCTCTTTGAACATTAGAAGAGTTCAAACTCTCTTGTAAATCATGTTCATAATTAATATAGTTCATACTTACCAGAAGTGCATAGAAGAAAGACTAATGTTACTATATGGTTTATATTATTTGAAAATGATGTAGTTAAAATCTTGATCTGATTTTTAGGGTTTTTAATCTCAAAAGACTATGATGGTCTCTTTGAACATTAGAAGAGTTCAAACTCTCTTGTAAATTATGTTCATAATTAATATAGTTGATACTTACCAGAAGTGCATAGAAGAAAGGCTAATGTTACTATATGGTTTATATTATTTGAATATGATATAGTTAGAATCTTGATCTGATTTTTGGGGTTTTTGATCTCAAAAGACTATTATGGTCTCTTTGAACATTAGAAGAGTTCAAACTCTCTTGTAAATTATGTTCATAATTAATATAGTTGATACTTACTAGAAGTGCATAGAAGAAAGACTAATGTTACTATATGGTTTATATTATTTGAATATGATGTAGTTAGAATCTTGATCTGATTTTTAGGGTTTTTTATCTCAAAAGACTATGATGTTTTTTTGAACATTAGAAGAGTTCAAACTCCCTTGAGGTGATCTATGATGTATCTTTTCATTTCTTAAAGTTTAATGAACCAAATTTAATCTCAGTGGATATTACTCCTCCTATTCCTCCTCTTCATCATCTAGTGACATCAATACTAAAAATACTAAAAATTAAATATTGAAAATACTTGCCTCTCTGATTTGTCTTCGAAAAATCAAATTAAACATATTAAAGAAAATTCTCACCAACAAATCATAACCTAAATAACACAAAGTTTGATATATAATTATAATAAATTATAAACAAACACCACAAAAGAGAAGCCACTAGTCCAAAACCATGAAAAATAAAAATTATAAGGGTAATAGATATGATTTTGATATTTAAGGGTTTCCCATATCGATACTAATTCAATCATAGTTTTAAAAATTGTTGGATGAATTATAGCTCATTTGAAGGTGTAGAAGTTCCCGTCAGTCTAGCACCTGCGAGGATCTCCTTTATAACGAATTACCTTCCCGGTAAACGTTACTGGCCCGATCTCATGCCCAGCCAGCTAGCAAGCTTCGTACCAGCTCATTCAACCAGCTAGCCAGCCCACCAGCCCAAGAGCAAGCAAGCTAGACTAAGACATAACATAGAAGTATTCTAATTAGCGAGTAAGAGTGGAAAAGAAGATCTAAGTTGAGAGGGTTAGGAATGCTAACTTAGGCTCATCATGTCCCTGGACCAGGTCCATCTCCAGTTCATCATATCTCCGCCCGCCTGTGATGATATAGCGGATTAGTATTAGTCGGATGGAATTATCCATTCTATTAGTCATTAGATTGGTTAAAGTAGGGAATCAAATATTTCAAGATTTCTTGCAAAGGATGATATATAGTTGTAGATAAAAGAATTTATCCATTTTATATCTGATCTTAGTTTATGCAATAAATATTCTCTCAACAATGATGATGTATACTTAAGAAACAATATGTTTAAGAGTTTCGGTTAGAATTGAACATGTACCATATTTCTTTCCTATTAACATAGGACGTGTTTGTAAGATTTAAAACTAAGAACTAAATATAAGAGGACTAAACATAAAAACAAGTTGATTTTTTTTTTTTGTCTCCATTGAAGAGATCCTAGGTTATTAAACTCTAGTTGATAATGTTCATTGAATATAAATATCTATTACTTCGTAACTATATTTCTCTCAACAATATATTAATGTAAGTAGTCACCATAACATCATAATCGATCATCCCAACCTTAACTATTGTCTAATGCATTGTTGATCCACATTGGATTTATTTATTATTTTTAATCTATGTTAATATTTTTAGACTGGAAAAAAAATGGAGAAATAAACTTGCAGGGGCATTTTAACAACAGGTCCTGGTTTGGAAAATTGGGGTGTGAAACCTTCCAAGTTCATTTTGAGGAATCAAACGTGAGTTTTTGGTCCAAAAACAATTGGAAGGTCCTAAAAGTGTTTTACACACTGTGATCTTTCAAACGATTTTAGAATCGCCCCAATTAAAATCCATATGTGAAATTTATGCCTCTCACAAGTTGACCTACTATGTTGACCACCATGGTATGAGAGGATGTGATGTAATCCTCCATTACTCATGCATATGGGGCTAGCCACGTATGAAATTTCAAGAAGATTCTAGAAGGTCTAGGATCTTATCATAATTGAGGGTTGAGGAAATCAAAACCCTAACCCTAGACAGTCATCGATCTATGTTAAATACTGTGTCGTTAAGAGGATAAATGGTTCCATTCCATGTTATTGTATTTTGTTCCATAGCATAGCAGAACAACTAGGAGTGAGAAAATTAGAGAGCATAGTAGAGGTCATTAATATTTTGTAGCATCCTAATAGACTACAGGTCTTAGGTGATTCCATAGAGAGTTCCCTCTCCTTTGTACTTGTAATATTTCCATACCAAAGAAACGAGAGCAAACTAGCCTCACCTTCTAGATATGTTTTGTCTCGTAAGAGTTTTGTAGAGAAAATATTTGTGTTATTTTGTTGATGATGTGTAATTGTATTTTATTGTTCTATATTTTACACATTTTATTTATTTCTTGCAAAAGCAGAAAATCAATAATTGAACATTCTCGAATCTAAAGCAATTTAACATTCATAGTGTAAATTAAAGTTTTATTTATCATATTTTTTGTCACAAATTGTTCCAGTGAAATATGCACGACAATTTATAAATCAATTGTCTCATAAAAATCAGCATTGGATTCTCATTATTAATCTTAGATATATACAACTATGATATATATATATATATATATATATATATAATTAATAAAGGGAACATGTAAAATAAGTATCTATCTATAAAAGATTTCTATATATACGAAACCCAAAACATATATATGGAGGTGTCCAATAAAATCTTATACATAAATCCTACTAACAAAATCTCTCACCGTTTGATCAAATTAACAATTTTAAAAACCTTTTACAAATTGTACATCACTTATAATTTTTTTTAAGTATTCCCTATATCTCACATGGTAAAAATATGGTACCCAAATAGTTCATGTTTATTTATATATATATATATAGAATTGATTATATTTATTTGTTTTTAAAAACACACATGTCAATTGAAATAATTACACATGTCTTCATATTGGAATATAATTTGAGTGGGTCTAATGGTTAAGAACATGTGTTTCCTCTTAAGAGGTCAAAGGTTTAAATATAAAGGGGAGTAGGGTATGTATACTTTTGTAGACTTTACCAGTCAAATAGTTGGACGGAGAGGGATCCCTTGTCCCACAAACAAAGGGGTCTCATACACCAATTTAATGTGTTGACTTGGCACTTAAAAATAAATTATTATTATATAAAAAACTTCTTATTTAAAAAATAATTTCCCCATATTAAAATATATAAAAAAACTTCTTATCACAACAAGTTACAAACAAGTTAGAAAATAATTTCACGTAGACGTCTAAACTTCCCTCATACAACAAGTTACAAACAAGTTAGAAAATAATTTCACGTAGACGTCTAAACTTCCCTCATAACATCATGTCTCGACCATAAAAATAACCTTCCAAACCTCTCGTGGAAATTGGCATATTGCTGTAACCTTCCAAATCTTTGAAGACTCTAGATACTCAACTCCCAAGGACAGTGCGTAGGATGATCAAAGCACAATAGAGGATAGTGATCGTTAAGGGTTCAACGTGGGTACCATGGTTGAAGAAATGGATAATATAGGGGCATTGGAAGAAATGGACTATATAGGGGCATTGGCGCAAGGGTTCATAGATGAAATGATGAATCGAGTATACAATACCAATGCCAAGACACTTTTGAATACGACTTGATGGATTAAGATTTTGAGAGGGTGTGAGTCCAAAGGAGTTGTTATAACAAGATGTAGGAAAGTAAAGTTTGAATCACTAAAGAATATATCTTAAACGTGGGCAATGCATATTTCTTTTCATAGGGGCATTAGGAAATGTTTTTGGGAATTTTTCTTAGGTGAAGTTGAAGAATATGAACAAAGACTTTCTAGTTATAAGAAAATAGAATGTTGAACTCAAAGAACAACTCGACAAGCAAAGAGATTAAATGGAAAATGAGGTAGTTCTTATAATAAAAGTCATTATTTTGACGATATTCTTATTTATTTGGGGAACAAATACTTTAGTAAACTCATAAGCATCCATTCATTGCAAGATTCCGTGACACTTTTTAGCCATCAAATTTGTAAGAAGGTAGTATATGAGAAATAGTGGTAAGGCCAATTAACACAATGTGTCCAATGGAAGGACCAATATTCTCTAATCATTTATTGAGTTTTGACACGATGATTGAAATGCATTCACATATGTACTCTAAAAATAACAACAAACAAATTGCTCAAGGTGAAACATAGTCTATTAGAACAAATGTTAAGTGTGTTGAAAAATGTACAAGTTACAGGACACCTACTAGTGGATCAATCAAGTTTCCCCAATGAAGAGCCTCTTTCCCTTGAGTAGCTCAAAGAAAGGTTTATACAAAGCATACAATCAATGTTGATTTGAACCAAGGAGATACTTGAGATTAATGAAGTGATCTTAGAAAGATGCATATTATTCACTGCAAAGAAAGAGGAAAGGTTAGGTGTAATTCTCCCCAACCCAGCTGAGGTCCATTACATGTTGAAATACTCAAAAATTAAAATTTTATGCTAACTAATATTGTAGCTTATTGGCTACAGGGAAACATTCAATTTTAATCATTTGTTGATATTATAAAGTAAATGCATCTACAACATTCTAAAATGACACCAAATGCAACTAATAAACTCAAATAGAATATCATATAAATCATTATGAAACATAGAGTTAATACACAACAATTAATCTCATAATGCAACATAGAAACAAGATAAAAAACTTATATTTTAAAAATGGTTGTGCAACCCACTATTTGGGATGGACGTTCCACCCAACCATAGATTTGTTGTTCCAAATATCAACAACGAGTCACCCCGTAGTTGGGGCTAACAATCCAAAAAGGAGGGTTGTCTCTCACTTTCCATTCACAGCTCAAAAAATTCCACAACCCATTGGTATTCTCTTACAACTATCCTTATGTTCCACCAACACTTTTCCTCTCGACCTACCCAACTCAAGGAATCTACCCCTTCATTTCCCTCTATCCATTAGACATCCCATTCATTTATCAATCTCTCTCTAGCACAAGTAACCAAGAATATCACTATTAAGAAGCTCAAGGGAGCTCACTACTAAGAGAACTACTAGGGAAAACAACAATAATTACTTACTGATATAGTGTGACTAACAACGAAGTTCCTCTTCTTGAATATCCATTCTTCTTCTCCAAATACTCTCCAAAATTCTCCCTCCATGGTTTTCCCAGCTCCAATGCTCTTCTTCCTTGTTCTTTGCTTGTTGATCCTAAAAAACATGACTATCCAAAAAACTGTTGTATATTCCCATATGAATTTCCTCTTTTTGTTTTTTTCCTCGACTTACACTCTTCCCCAAACTAATTGTACTCATTCCTATGGTTCCAATAACTATGAGATGTGAATCCTCACACCCACCTTCTTACATTTAATCATTGATTGGGTTCTTCTATAATCAAGGGAAAATTAGAAGTTTAATACATAATGATAATAAAATTTAGGAATGTGGGTTGAATAAATACATGAGTAATTCCCCCTCGAACCCCTCTTAGACACTCCTAGATGTTCCCCTCTCTTTTGGATTAATTCAACTCCCATCTCTACCCATATCCCCCACCAACTAGCATCACATTTTATTATTAAAAATAAAATTCACTTATACATTGTTTGGCCATACCCATATGTTATATATACATTAAACATTAATTAAATTGGGGATTATAGCGATTAAATTACACAAGGTGTGCTTGTAACAAGCTAACCAACAAGAAAACCAATTTAGAACTTAGTTTGGTTAGTCTAAAGATTTAGATGGATAATGTCATGAATGTAGATGGTGGGATGTTGAGTGAAATATTCACTCTACTCAAATTGTGTACACTAAGTATGAATAACTTTGTTATTAGTCTAATTTATTTTTTGTCATAAACAAATTTCATGACCAAAGAGAGACTGGCGAGAAACCCATGATTTACTTTGGAAAACAAAGGGTTACTTGGTAAATTTATAATCATTTGGAAGGACAAGAGTCATCATATTTTGTATAAAGAGAGGTATTTCCCTACAAGGCATCCTTTTATTTTCTTTAAGTGGTATTTTATTTGCTATATAAGTTGTTTTCTATACAAATAAAGAGGCCATATTTAACTAATGTTTCTACACTCCTAAAATTTATGCTTGGTTAGAAATTATTCTCTTCTCTCCTATCTCTCTTAGTACTTGTGAGGATGGATGTTGTGGCTTGTGAATGTTGTGCTTATGGACCTTTTCTTTCTCAATATGTCTATGTTTGATTAACATTTATTTTTCTAACAATTTTGATGTAACTGTTGGCATGATCTATAGGTTATCCTATATTCTTAGAGAAATATTCATATTTCAAGTAAAGAATAGGTGGTGGTGGTCTATTCTCCATGCTCGTTATACTTCCTTATTTATTTATCTCCAGTAATTTGGTGTGGAATCCTTAGAGAATACTTTGAGGTTTGATGTCAGTGATCGTTAGTGGAATATCCTCCTTATCTTTGTACCTCTACCTTGTTTTATGTCAAATCTATTATTTTTTATGCTCATATAATATTTTAAATTATCTTGGAATTCATTTTCACTTTGTATAGCATTGTAAAAACATGCCTTATCCTAAACATCCATATCTTTGATTCTCACCCATAAATCCATAAGTCGACCGTAAGAGTTACTGGTAAAGTTCTCAAAAATTGCTTGGCTTGCTTCCTTCAATTTTTTCCCCCATCCAACTAGACGAGTACCTCTTTTTAATTTAATGATCTCAAGGAGGGTAACACATGCTCGATATAACTCACCTTCGGTAAGTCCCTCTTCCATTGTTTAATGAACTAGAAGAAGTAAGGGTTTGGTCCTGTATGGACCCTTCAATGTATGATTGTTTAACGAGTCCAGAGAGGGTAAACTTGGTGATTTTTCATCTTTAGAGAGTCTGAAAAGAACTTAAAGACGACTCCAGGATTGTCCTTTTTCATAATGTTAGTCTTGCGAGGCTGAAAAAGAGATAAATTATCACTCGAAAGATGCCCTTTCAAACCTTTTAACGAGTGGGAAAGGAACCAAGATCACTTGACAATATTTTAATGTTTAGAGAGTTTGAAAAGAGCATAAATATGACTCCAAGGGGTTCCTTTTTCATATATCCTTTACGAGTCTGAAAAAGTGATAAAAGTCTACTCAGTTACATTCTCATGTATTTACGAGCGTGAGAAAGAACAAAGACTAAGCTCGATACTCTTCCCCCAGCTTGAAATCTATTGGCTTAACTCCAGAATGATCATCAAAGGCTGGTGACATGCCCCCCCAA
Organism: Picea glauca; assembly: GCA_000966675.3. NCBI lineage: Eukaryota > Viridiplantae > Streptophyta > Pinopsida > Pinales > Pinaceae > Picea > Picea glauca. The sequence goes on along the minus strand of JZKD02S0372030.1, from coordinate 238,656 downwards.
GCTTCAATTCATTCATTGACTTTGAGGTTGTCACCAATTTCTGTACTATATGGAGAAAAATGATACAGGTGGATGAAACGAAGGTTCAAATACGATACCTAATGAAAGACTCGACTCGACATCTACGAGATTTGGAGAAAGACTCGACCTGATAGGAGATGTGATTGTTTCATGTTTTAACGAGCTTGACACAAGAAAAGAACTATGCTCAAGGCTCCAAGTTCAATCCCCATATTTCTGTTTCATTTTTTAATGAGCTTGCCACATAGAGAAAAACTATGCTCATGGCTTTTGTTTCATTTTTTAACAAGCTTACCACAGAGAAGAGAAACTATGCTCATGACTTCTGTTTCATTTTTTAATGAGCATGCCACAAAGAGGAAAAACTATGCTCGTGGACTCTTCTTGATCAAGGCTTCCAAGAGGATAACACTCTGGAAGGACACCATGTCAAGGGACAAAAATCGGTCATGGCTTCCAAGAGATCTTCACTGGATGGAATAAGAATGCTTTGGAAGGAACACATGTCGAGGATCTCACCAGGGGTAAGGATATCAGGCTCCAATAGCCCTAGCGAAGAGATCACCATGTCAACTACCGGATCTAGGTCATCATAAGTTGAAGTCATGAGAGACAATGCCACATAATTGACCTGTGGAAGGGGTGATACCGACTGCATATAAGACCCGTTTAGGGAGGTCATTGGGTTGATGGTCAATTTAGGGACAACAAACGAAAGTTGATCAATAGTCACTATTCTTCCATCTTGCAAGAAATATATCACATGAAAAAGAGTGGACACAATAACTTTCATGGCATAGACATAATCTCGCCCAATGAGTAAATCAAAATCCAAGGGGTCCTCGACTACCATAACATCAATAAAAATTGTTTTCCCTCCCAAAGTTACCGGAAACTTAGGAAGGATCCCTAAAGGGTGACTGGTTCTTCTGTCGAAAGCAAACAAAGTCTGGGTAACCAACACAAGCTTAGGATAACCCAAAGATTTCCAAGCAATAGAGGACAAAATACTAACGAACGAACCTTCATCTATCAGTGTCTGAGGAATGGCCTGAGCAAAAACCTGTACTATAATCTTGAAAGGAATGTGAGAGGGGAGATGAGGTCTAGTTAGCACACCCCAATAAAAAAGGATGGCCTCATTACTTGGAGGAGTTTTCACAGGAGAAGGAGAAATGCCCTTACTTCTTCCAGTTCATTAAACAAAGGAACAGAGACTCACTGAAGGTGAGCTATATTGAGCATAGTTTTTCTCTCTGTGGCAAGCTTGTTAAAAAATGAAACAAAAATCTGGGGATTGAACCCGGAGCCTTGAGCATAGTTCTTTTCATGTGTCAAGATCGTTAAAAAATGAAACAGTCACCTCTCCTGTCAGGTCAAGTATTTCACCAGATCTTGTAAATGTCGAGTCGAGTCTTTCATTAGGTCTTGTATTTGAACCTTCATTTCATCGACCTGTATCCTTTTTCTCCATCTAGTACATAAATTGGTGACAACGTCAAAGTCGGTGAATGAATTGAATTTTGGGGGGGCATGTCTCTAGCCTTTGCTGATCATTCTAGAGTTAAGCCACTAGCTTTTCAAGATGGGGGCATATTGAGCGTTGCCTTCCAAAAATCATTTTTAAGTAGTTTTTTCAGTGGCAAAAGGCTTGTACTCCTTGTCAAGTGATTTCTCCTCTTCAAAACTAGTCTTTGAGGTGTCTTAAGTGTCCTTATGATGTCATTATAGGCACGACATAGGCAATATGGCAGTATGATTTTTGCATCACTTGCGATACTTGTGGTCAAGATGTGACACTTACAGACAATATGCGACACTTGCAACACTTGTAATGATGACACTTGCGACACTATTGAAGTGAGTAATTTTGATGTGTAACAATAGTTGTATGCATAGAATGATAATTCATTCTATCTAATAAATTTTTTTGTAGGTGTGATTGAATTGTTAGTTATAGACAATTCTAAGGACACTTCATAAGATTTTTGTACATATTGAAATGAGACTATGATGTACAAGAAATGCTGACAATTTGTTGGTTGTATGAAAGAGGAAACATTGCAAGAAAAATGGCATGCAGTTTGGTTCTTGTGTAAAATGACAAGGAAGGTTGCACTCCTAATATGGAAATGAGAAGAATTATGAAATATAATATCATGTTTTGGGGAAAAATTGAATTCACTTTTGAACTAAGTTTGGGTTCCTAAATGAATTATTTTATGTTCTCTCATGATAACTACATGTGGGTGATGCAGATGAGATGATATTAACAAAAGGTGGAATGTTGAACACAAATAGTAGGTTAGCCAAGATGTTGATTAGAGACAACAAATCTTACCCTATAGATCCCTGATGGATTTGGTTGTGTGCACACTTCTCCTTAGGTTTCTTGGGAGAAGGATGGAGGCCTGGAGGGAGAAGTGTGGGGATAGGTTCCCTGGTATGAGGCCTGGAGGGTACTTCGATACCTTTGAGGTAAGTTGGAACTCTTGGAGCCATGGTGCTCTGAGTCTTCTTGTCCATCCTATGATGGAGCCCTGGAAGGAAGGTGCATACTACCTTGGGTTGTACAGGCATGTGGGGAATGAGATACCATTGGTTGGAGTGTTTTTGAGGTTTGGTACCTTGGACTAGACCATGTTGATATGGATTGTGGATCGTGGCTATCTTGGGAATCCATTTCCATGATGGAGTCAGAGCCCTGCTCAAGGGTAGAAGGTCTTCTCAATCAAAAGATAAGTATCAATTCTCTATTCATTGTATGTTGTGTATCTTGTATACAGGTTATAATGTTATTATAATTTCCTCTATATATATTTCATGTATGTTATAATGTTTCTTCCGAATGAATAGGTGTATTAGCAGAGTGTTTATGTCTATGGAGTCATATCCCTTATTGAGAGTTTATCAACAGTGAGATCTAAGGCTGGGTGGAACATCCTGGATCTACATCCAATTAGTGCTTTCAATGAGGTTTAATTGAATGATGTAATAAGGAATAATGAGTTGAATGATTTCCTGAAGCAGCTCTATGGAATAGAGAAATTGAATTTCAACTGCACTATGAACACCAGAATTGGCGCTTGAAAGTAGAGCACCAGGTGGATAACATGCTCCCAATAGATAAAGCTTGGATCTTTTTGAAGAATTTTTGAATTGTATATGTATAAACAAGTTGCACCGAGGACAACACAAAAATACGGGGAGGGGATTGTAATATCCACAGGTAGAACCCTAGTTGTAATTATGAATTGTAAATATGTTTGATAGGATGGTGATCCAAGTTATAATAAGCTAGAAGGCTTATGTGTTTATTAGGTTGGAAGCCTAGATGTTGAGGCCATTAATCCTGATTTTGTATATGTAAAGACCCACATCATTAATATAATTACATCGCTAGGGAATACTATTATATTATTATTTCTTAGAGGCTAAGGTTTGGACATAACCTATGTAGTCCTAGGTTCCTATGGGGGGGGGAACAAATGTTAATTGGTCCTCATGGAGCTTCAGGAAGACATGTGTCAACTTGGGCGCATGCAGTTTTATGTCGAAAAATATGTTCATTCATAGGGTTCTCTCCGTTATGGCCATTATTCCCATGTGCACACACACTCACGCACTAATAATGACCTCCATTATTGACCTATGAACATGTACGCACCTATGGAACTTGCAATTATACTTGAGTTATCATGTGTATTTCCTGTGAAGCCCGACACACCTGTATTTTCTTGAGCCCATGATGTGTCTTATAGGTTGGCTATTTCTGCCAATGCAGTTCTTTGGTTGAGCATAGCTTGCTGCCATATTCTATGTCCTTACCTTTTTTCGGTTGTTTCCATCACATGTGCATTAAATGAATGTTGTTGTTGTATTTGCTAAGGATTTGGATTGAAGAAAAAGGTTTTCAGGCCTGTGAGAAACTATCTCTAGGTGAGAGAGGATGCTAGGGAAGTGATTTCTCCTGGAGGAATCCCAATAGCAGCTACAAAGTTATGATAATTCTTGATCTGGCCTGTTGTTGAAGCCTTGGAAGGGAGGTGTAGCAGCTGATGGACTGTGTGACAGTGAAGGTGGACTCTCCTATGGTGGACATGCATATGGGGAATGAGAGTCTGTGAGTTGTGGGTGTAAGTGGATCCTTGGAGGAAATCCTTCTTGTTGTACTGTACAACATCCTGTTGTCCCTTCCTATCCTATAAACCCCTTTCCCGGTGGATTTTAGTCCCATTTTGGGGGTGACCCATTGCTGAGAGTGATGAGAAACATGGTCTATGGCTGGGAGGTTCGTGGATGGTCTGCATGAGTTGATGTACTTCAATTAAAAGATAAGTACCCATTTCTTTGTTCATTTACATGTTGTGTATTTGTACATGCTATGTTGATGAGTATTGCCTACATATCTTGTTATATTTATAGTTTTTCCCTATGATTACAACATGTATGATTTTATTGTTATTTCTGCATTAGCATGTGTATTAGCATAATATGTTGTCCATTTATGTTTATATTTATAGGCATATGATAATTGTTAGTTCTATGAGGTAGCATGTCGTATCCTAGGTGGATGGGGGTGTTACAAATTGGTATCAGAGCATGAAAGTTTCTTTAGGTAGCATTTCCCGACAAAGGTTGGTAGACGGGGATGTTACATTAGAATTGATTACATTTGATGGTGACTGATTTATCATATAGCATGTTGTAAGAAATTATTCTGCCCACAATTCATGCTGCAACTTGGAATTATTGAGCATGCTCTGTGCTCTCTCTATAAGAATCATATTCATGTGTTCAACAATACCATTTTGTTGAGGAGTATAAATCTTGGTCTTATGTATTTCGATCCTAGCTTCCTTGCAATAGTTTTCAAATTCCACAAATGTAAACTCACCTCCATTATTTGTTCTTAAACACTTGATTGATTTGTCAGTGCTATTTTCAATCAAAGATATGAATTGCTTAAAAGTATTAAATACATCATCTCTTATTTTAAGTAAATAGACCAAAACATTTCTGGAGTAATCATCTATAAATGTCAGAAAATATGATGATCCTCCAAAATAAATCATATGGGATGGTCCCCAAACATCTGAGTGAATGTAATCAAGGACACCTTTTCTTATATGTCTTCTTATTTTAAACTTTTTTCTACATTGTTTTCCAAAAACATAATACTTGCATAAATTCAAATTCAAAAACTTTAAACTTGGAAGTGACTTACGATCAACCAGTATATTAAGACCTTTTTCACTCATAGGACCTAATTGTTGATGTCATAAACAAACATAGTCATTTTCACCTTCAGATGATACCACTGCTTGATTTATTTTTGTCCTTCCTTCAAGATGATAAAGGTTCCATATCCTATTTTCCTTCATGACTACTAAGATGCGTTTACACACCTTTAGTACTCCACCTTGATATGTACACTTATAACCAACATAATCTATAAATCCCAAATATATCAAACTCTTTCTAATTCTGGGTACATGCCTTACATCTGTTAATGTTATTATAGAACCATTATGAATTTTAATCCGTACGCTACCAACCCCAACAATTTTATAGGAAAAATCATTTTTCATACAAACAACACCATCATCAATAGATTGGTAAGGTTAGAACCAATTTCTATGAAGACATGTGTGATTGGACACACCGGAATCTAACAACCAATGCTAATGTTGATGTGAAACATCATAAGTAGAAAATACCTCATCAACCATACTTGAACTTGAACTTGAACTTGTTTAAGCTAAATTAGTTTCCTCTGCATGCTTTCTAGAGTCCTCTTTGGTTGCATTATGTCTTTTCCATCAATCCTTCTTGAGATGCCCTGATTTTCCATAGAACCAAAATTTGTGCTCACTCTTCTTGCCTTTTGAATTGGACTTTGATGTACCTCTATGACCTTTCCCTCTTTCTGTAGATCAAACTCTGAACACCATTGCTTCTATTGTTGAGGTCTATTTATTGGATCTTCTCCTCATTTCCTCAGACAACAAAGCTCCCCAAAAATATCATAATCAATGGTATCTATTGTGATAAACCACATAGATGCGACCAGATGATCCCAATTTTCAGGCGGCAAACAAAGTAGCATAAATGCCTTGTCCTCATATTCGTACTTTACTTCCATACTAGATAATTGACAAATGAGAGTATTGAAAACATTTAAGTGATCAATAATTTTTCTACCTTCTTTCATATGTAATCTGTACAACTGCCTCTTCAAGAAGATTCACTTCGTGAAGGAATTTTTCATATATAGACTCTCCATTATGTTCCATAAACCTATTTTTGTCTCCTCTCTAGCAATGTCAAACAACACTTCATATTCCATACACAAATGAATGGTATTGAGGGCTCTTGCATCCATATCTTCCTATTCCTCGTCTATTATGCTTGTCATTTAATTTTTCTTTCCTACCAACACCTTTTGAAATACTTGTTGCACAAGCATATCCGACATCTTGAGCTTCCATAGCTCAAAGTTATTCTTTCCACCAAATTTCTCCAACTCAAACTTAGAACTCCGTACTTTCACCATTAGCACAAAAAATGATCCAAACCACTGCTTATAAAATCAAGCCTTCCTTTTATGGAGGAATATTCTTATATATTTCAAGGTTGAATAAAATCAAAGTTTAATCTAAACAACGTTTAAAATATATATCTTTAAAACCTTTTAAAAACATCCACCTTATTTATTTATAAAGGGAGATCCTTTATAACTACACCCTATTATATTTAAAAGTGTCCTTCAATAAAATCGATCCCTCTTGTAATTTGTCTTATGTGTATAATAATACAAAATTCAACCACTCTTTTATAAATGTATCCACATCATGTGTATCACCTCATAAAATATTCACTTTATATCTTGACTTCATACCTTGTTTTTCCAAAACAACAATGGGTGACCTTGACTTCATAACTTGTTTTTCCAAAAAACAATGGGTTTTGCATTGTTTATAAGGATATCCTGCGGAAAATTTAGAAAATTGTTGCAACTTGTAAAAGGATATCATGTGACACTTTGCTCCAAAATTTAGTTTCTGAAGTTGTCATGTGACTATCGCACTGTCTCACATGGATAACTTGTGATAGTATAATAAAATTGTCCCACGTCAGTCCACTCCACTCAACTCAGATCACCAGCTATGATATTTCCTTCTTTCTTCACTCTTAGATTTTTCAACTGTGTGCTTTGATACCACTTGTTATTCAGTGGAAGCAAAAACATAACATAAAATTCCAATAAACCAAGAACAAGAATCACACAATTTAACACAACGATTTACGTGGAAACCCAATATGGGAAAAACCATGAGGCAATGGTAATCGATATTCTTATTATTCAAAGGGGAATTACAATAGCCAACACATGCATACAACCATCCTCTCCTCACATACACACTTCACTCCACTGTATTGCGTCTCCACACCTCTATGGGTATGCTATTTATATAGGATATGATAAACAGTTAGATGAACTCATTACAACCCGATCCACTAGTTACACAACTTGTTCACTGAAGAGTGCATGCATGCACATTCTAAATTTAGATGATGTGCATGCTACCACATGAAAAATTAGTTGGAACTTTTCCAACAACACAATGGTTGATAGATGAAATGATGAATCCAATATACAATACCAATGCCAAGTTGACGCTTTTGAATATGATTTTATTGATTAATATTTTGAGAGGGTGTGAGTCCAAAGGAGTTGTTATAATAAAGGAGTTACTATAACAAGAACTAGTAAAGTAAGGTTTGAATCACTAAAGAATATATCACAAATGTGGGGAATGGACATCTTCCTTTCATACAATTTTATTAAGTTAAGTTGAAGAACGTGAACACAAATTTCTAGTCATAACAAAAGATAATGTTTAGCTCAAAGAGAAACTTAACAAGCAAATATATTAAATGGAAAATGAGGGAGTTCTTATAACAAAAGTCATAATTTTGATGATAGTTTTATTTCTTTGGTGAACAAATACTTTAGTAAGATCATTAGCATCCATTCCTTGCAAGATTTAGTGACACCTTTTAGCCAACGAATCTATAAGAAGCTAGTATGTGAGAAATAGAGGCAAGGCCAATTAGCACAATGTGTTCAATGGAAGGACCAATATTCTCTGATCATTTTTTGAGTTCTATTAGGATTATTGAAATGCATTCACATATGTACTCTAAAAATTGCAACAAACAAATTGCTCAAGGTGAAACATAGTCTATTAGAAGAAATGTTAATTGTGTTGAAGAATGTACAAGTTACAAGACACCTACTAGTGGATCCATCAAGTTGCCCCAATGAAGAATGCCTTTCCCATGAGTAGCTCAAAGAAATTTTGGTACAAAGCATATAATCAATGGTGATTTGACCCAATGAGATACTTGAGATTATTGAAGTGATATTAGAAAAATTCATACTATTCACTACAAAGAAATAAGAAAGGTTAAGTAGTAATTCTCCTGAGATGTGCTGAGGTCGATTGCATGTGGAGATACTCATAAAAATTAAAATTTTATGCTTACTAATATTGTAGCTTACCGACTATAGGAAAATATACAATTTTAACCATTTGTTGATACCATGAACTAGATGCATCTACAACATTCTAAAATGACATCAAACCGAGATAATAAACTCAAATAAAATAGCATATAAATCGTTCTCAAACATAGATTTAATACACAACAATTAAACACGTAATACAACACAAAAACAAGATAAAACACTTATCTTTTAAAAACGGTTGTGCAACCAGCTTCTTGGGAGAGACGTTCCACCCAACCATAGACTTGTTGTTCCAAATATCAACAACAAGTCACCTCCGAGCTGGGGCTAGAAATCCAAAAAAGAGGGTGGTCCCTCACTATCCATTCACAACTCAAAAATCCCACAACCCACTGGTATTCTCCTGCAACTATCCTAATTTTCCATCAACTCTCTTCCTCTCGACCTATCCAACCCAAAGAATGTACCCCTTCATTTCTCTTAGTCCATTAGGCATTTCATTCATTTGTCAGTCTCTCTCTGGCAGAAGTAACTAGGAATACCACTATTAGGAAACTAATGGTAGCTCACTACTAAAAAAAATACTAGGAAAAACAACATCAATCACTTTTTGATACAATGTGACTCACACAGAAGTTCCTCTTCTTAGATATTCAGTCTCCTTCTCCAAATACTCTCCAAAATTCTCCGTCCATGGTTTCTCCAGCTCCAATGCTCTTCTTCGCTATTATGTTCTTGTTTTTCCTCAAAAACATGATTTTCCAAAAACTGTTGTATCTTCCCATATGAATTTTCATCTCTTTGTTTTCTTTCTTAACTTGCACTCTTCCCCAAAATGATTGTACTCAGTCCCATTCTTCCAATAACTATGGGATGTGAATCCTCACACCCACCCTCTTACATTCATTCAATGATTGGGTTCTTCTATACTCAAGGGAAAATTAGAAGTTTACTATATAATGATAATAAAATTGAGTAATTTGGGTTGAATTAATAGAAATGGGTAATTCCCCCTATGACCCCTCTTAAACACTCCTAGATGATCCCCTCTCTTTTGGATTTATTCATCACCCATATCTACCAATATATCCCAGCAACTGGCATCACATTTTATTATTAAATTTTAGAAATACAATTCACATATACATCTCTTGGCCATAGTTGTACGTTATATATACATTAAGAATTAATTAAACTATGGATTATAGCGACAACATTACATAAGGTGTGCTTGTAACAAGGTATCCAACAAGAGAACCAATATAGAACTTAGTTTAGTTAGTCTAAAGTTTTAGGTGGAGAATTTCGTGAATGTACATGGTGGGATATTGAGTAAAATATTCAATCTTCTCAAATTGTATACACAAAGTATGAACAATTTCTTTATTAGTCTAATTTATTTTTTTCATAAACAAATTTCATGATAGGAGAGAGAGGGGAGAGAAACCCATGCTTTACTTTGGAAAACAAAGGGTTATTTGGTAAATGTACAATTAGTTGGAAGGACAAGAGTCATAATATTTTGTATAAAGAGAGGTCTTTCCATACAAGGGGTATTTTTATTTTCTATGTAAGTTATTTTCTATGTGAATAAAGAGGCCATATTTAACTAATGTTTCTATACTCTTGAGAGGTATGCTTGGTTAGGAATTATTCGCTTCTCTCCTAACTCTCTTAGTACTTGTGAGGATGGATGTTGTCGCTTATGAATGTTGTTCTTATGGACCTTTTCTTTCTCAATATGTCTATGTTTTATTAACATTTGATTTTCTAACAACTTGGATGTAATTGTTGGCATGATCTATAGGTTATCCTAGATTCTTAGAGCAATCTTCATATTTCAAGTAAACAATAGGTAGTGGTCTATTCTCCATGCTCATTATACTTCCTTATTTATTTAAGTCCAACAACTTGGTGTGGAATCGGTGGTTTCTCGATGATGTGGACATGATATCCTTGATACTTAGAGGGTACTTTGAGGTTTGAAGTCAATGGTAGTTGGTAGAATATCCTCCTTATCTATGTACCTCTACCTTGTTTCATGTCAAATATGTTCTTTGTTGTGCTCCTATAAACTTAAATTATCTTGAAATTCATTTTCAATTTATATAGCATTGTAGAAACACCCCTTATCCTAAACATCCATATCTCTAATTCTCACCCCTAAATCCATAAGTCAATTTCATTTTCATTTGAATTACAAATAAGATTTTTAAAATGATAAAGTATCTTTGTGAATATTTTTTTTAATTATGAAAACCCCTTAAATATAAATCTCAATACAAAAAATATTATAAACCCATGTTACTTAACCTCTCAATAATTATTATTATTGAAATTCAATAATATGTGTTTAATATGTACACCCAAATTACTATACTTAAGTAATCACCTTAAATAACTCACAAAGTTCACAAAAATTATCGCCAAAAATATAAATCCAAAATTATTTTTAAAACATGATAAATATCTTAAAATGATTTGATAACTAAAAAATTATCATCAAAAAAATATTATCCAAAGTTATTTTTAAAACATGATGAATATCTTAAAATGATTTAATAACTAAAATAGTTTATCCATATACATACCATTTACCCAATTCCCCTAACATATGTCTACCAACATTTTGCTATATATTAGGGAAAAAGCATGGTATCTTAGGATACCTACATATCCACATTTCCTTGTATATTAGGGGAAAAACATGGTATCTTAAGATACCTACATATCCACATTTCCCTGAATACCAGGGAAAAAGCATGGTATCTTAGGATACCTACATATACTTTGGGAAAGTTGGGTTTTCTATATCAATTTCGAAAGTTTTGTTCTAATTTTATATGTAATATTGACGTACCAATTATTTAAAAAACATCTAATATATTATTTTAATAATGAAAAAAAACAACAACACAGAAATTAAAAAAAATAAAAATTGATTGATATATAATGATGAAATTCTAAACTTTTGAATGATATAAAAAGATGTTAAACATTCCTTTCACCTCCTCAGCCGTTTTCCCTTTAATCATTATGAAAAGATTTAAAAGAAGGAAAGTTGAAGATTCCTTTCACCTCTTCAACCGTTTTCCTTTAATCACTATGAAAAGAATGAAGAGATTTAAAAGAGGGAAAAAATTACATTATGATATTTAAAGATTTTTCTAATTAATTTTTAAAAATAGTGTAATTATTTTAAATAAATATTAAAAAATATTTATTATTTTTTAAAAATATTATTAGTAAATTATTTATAGATAGTTTTTCCTTTAATCACTATGAAAAGAATTAAAAGAGGGAAAAAATTATATTATGATATTCAAAGATTTCTCTAATTAATTTTTAAAAAATAGTGTAATTATTCTAAATAAATATTAAAAAATATTTATTACTTTTTAAAAATATTATTAGTAATTTTTATTCTAAATAAATATTAAAAAATATTTATTACTTTTTAAAAATATTATTAGTAATTTTAAAAAATAGTGTAATTATTCTAAATAAATATTAAAAAATATTTATTACTTTTAAAAAATATTATTAGTAATTTATTTATAGATAGTAAGAGTTATTTTAAGGTGGCAAAAACTATTATAGTTTAATAGTCAATCAAGTGTGGTTACTATTCATGAATGTTAAATAGACACATTAAGGTTATTCAAATAAAATCATATCACTTGAAATGACTACTAGAAAGAGTAAGGAGGCAAATATATCTCTGAGTCTTGGGTTGTTAACATGTTTTCTTGGATGAACTTGGGTTGTTAATATGTTTTCTTACATTCAAGAAACTTGGGCTCTTAACATGTTTTCTCACATTCAAGAAATATGAGCTCTTAGTGAATTATAAGCAATTTTAGGTCTTAATCCAAGATCAAAAGGTTATTTCATCCAAGATAATATGAGGAATGCTAATATCCTTTGTATTCATCAATGAGACTACCTACAATGTAGTCATATACTTTTTTTTATAACATTTAACATTAATCTCATACATGAAACTAAATACTATTCTTCATTCCAATTTAACTTCATATCTAGAAAAAAACATAGATATCAACCTATTCCTTAATCCAAACTCATCATGAGTTAATAAATAAATAGTTTTAAAATATACATTTAATATCTTAACATGTTTAAGAAAAAATTAAGATTATTGAATGGCTTCTATAATTCAAATTAGACTTGTGTAGCTAGAACCTTAGGACAGATTCGTTTATCTAACTCTCGACACATAGTTAATGAATTATATATAGATGATGACTTATTCTTTAATCCAACCACATTATATAAATATATATTCTGAAAATATACATTTTATATCCCAATATGTTTAAAGAAAAGATTAATATTGAATATTTGTATTATTCATACATGAGAGTCGTATATAGCTAGAATCTTACGAAGCGTCCCTACAATCAAAAAGACAAGGTGAATGTTTCTCCTGTGATAAATGTTTAAGAAAAACGATACTGAACAATTGGTTCACATAACTAGTATAGAAGAAAATAATTGATGGAGTAATGTTTGTTCTTATCCACGCGTGGAGAATTTACCCATATGTGGAGAATTTGTCCACTGAACCATAAGTAGGAAAATCAAACCCAGCGCAAAGAATATGCCCCACATATTTTATTTATGTCAATATGTCATAATCGGATAGAAAGAAGCCAATCTCACAAGATTTACAGCCTCACCGTAAGAAAAAATTCGCAGTTTTCCTTAAAACAAAAGCGATTTGAAATTAATCAGACCTAATATTCTATATCCAAATTAAGAAATTGATATGGCAATACTGCATAATTTAAATGCTCAGTGTTTAACTCAAATACATAGTACTCCTCACTCTTTGAACTCTCACGAAATCAAATCCAACCCAAAGGGAACGGTTGGAGCAGAAGCTGATCACTGCGTTCTCGAGTCTTCACGCGCGACAAGGTTGGGCAGCTGTCAACTTGTTTTAGAACTCAGAAAACGGGAAAAAAGGAGGCGGATGAAGTTATCCAGCCGCTTGCAATACTTGTTGACCTATCTGTTGCCATCTGAACCTAGTAATTCGTAATTCCTCCGTAGAATATTGTTTCCCATTTTTTGAATTTGTTTCCGTTCTGACAATCAGGATATGTCCTAGCTATAAGTCTGGCTGGTGGTCGTCATTTCTAAAACCTCCCCTCCCTCTCTCAAAACAGTGAAATTTCCGAAATGGATTCAAAGGCGGTAGATGTGTGCGACCGATGATCGAATACGCTTCATCTAGATTAATGATGAAGCGTACTGAAAATTCGTTCCTTAGTACCCATATACACTGTACCGAGATATACACTGTACCGAGTTATTAGCGAGACCATGGAACTTTGATACATGAGAAATTTTTAGTAACCATATACACTCTAATTCATGAGCTAGTGCATGAAACTTTGATTCATGCGAAATTCATGAAATTCAGATTATCCTATAAATTTGGTCTGTTCATTTTTTTTGATTGAAAAGTAGGTATGTTTGATTTATACATTGTACCGAGTTATTAGTTTAGTCTATGGAACTTTGATACTTGTGAAATTTCTAGTATCCATATACACTGTGATAGAGCTATTAACTATTGCATAGAACTTAGAACTTTGATCCATGCGAAACTCAGACTATCCTCTAAATTTGGTCTGTTCATTTTTAACTAAAAAACAGGTCTGTTTGCTCTAAAATTAGCCTACTCCCTCCAAGAATACGCTGTAACATCTAGTTAGATCTGCCTGGAAACAACATATTGGAAAAATTCGACAATCGGTAGCGCCATTCCAAATTCCAACAAAGTCTTCAATCCGTACTGCTGAGTTCTTGGAAACGTAGTGCTGGGCTGAAAATGATTTTCTGCTAACTTGGTGCGCAGAACCCAAATGAGACCAAGAAAGAAATGCTGCCGTGCATGGATAAAATGGCTCCAAAGGAAATAAAATAAAACCTCGGTGCAAATTACACGGTAACCATAGACACGCTTTGACTTTGGTGTTATGCTAGTTTAGAGCTTGCCACCACTGAGTTTTGTAGTCCAACGAGACCTTTCATAATGCAGAATATGATTTGACTTTTCGAAAACGAAAGAAATAAGTAGACCAACAAACTAGCAATTGGTTGTGGAGTAGAACAAAGTAAACAAAACGAGGTAATCACCCTCTAGTTGTAGAATTTTGGCATGTGAGGGAAAGCTCTGGTGTAACCCTACCTAATCTATGATTTGCCATGAAAATAATGAAGAGTATAACAAACCCTATCTCTCTAACATGAATATTTATATATGATTGTGAATTTCTTATAATAAACTTTTTATCTCAAATATACAGTAATAATCTTTTATACGTCAAAATCAAAATCGAGTACAAAACAAAAACTAAAAATAAAAAAGCAAAAGAAAGACTTTTTATCTCAAATATACAGTAATAATCTTTTACAATCCATAATCTTTCACGTATGGGAACTATAATTTTTTCAATCCATGTTCAAATACAGATTAGTATTCCAGTCTTGTTGCTATGCTAAAATTCCAAAACATGCGCGAAGATTTCTATCGACTGAATTTCATATCACATTTCAAAGCCATGCATGATCTCTTAAACTCGAAGACACCGAAACGTCATAGTTTGGCAAATACTGCTTGAATGAAGCAGATATTTATATCACAAACATAACTATCAGATAACAGCAAATACTGCTTGAATGGAGCAGACATTTATATCACAAACATAACTATCACCAAGCTCTTTAATCATGAAACGGTGAGAAAAAGCCCAACGCACGAATAACAATTGTATACTTCAATAACGATGGATTGTTATTTCACACTTGCCTGGGAATCATTATTTACATACACATGCCAGGATTTTATTTGAAAGTACTGGACAGTCTTGTCACATGCAAAACGAGAAGCTTCTCGCGAAGACTATTCTGCTAGCATTTCACTATCTGCGCCTCACGAAAACATGTGATCTTGTCTGGATGCCTTTTCTCTCTTACCAACCATGCTGGCCGTCATTTCTAGAACCTCGTTCTCAACTTAAAACGCAAGTAACTCGAAAAAATATTCAACGGCAGCGGAGTAGTATGACCAAACATGGAATATGCGCCCTTCTTAAAGAAGAAAGAACGTCCAGATTCAACTTCCACCAATATTCACTGTACCAAGGCATGACCAAGTTGGTTTCAATTGCATCTTCTTCTCCAACAGTAGACTCAGAACAGCTCCATCGTCCAATAATTTTTTTTCTTCAAAATCTCGTTAGGTATGGGTGAGAACATCATATTCAAATGGAAAGTTCTACCATCGGTAACACCATTCAAAATTCGACAAAGTGAACAATCATACTGCTGACCTCTCGCATAGGTATTGTTGGGCCCTCAGCAAACGATTTTCCCCAAACTTGGTGCAGGGCCCACATAAAGAATGAAAGAAATATATCCTTCCACGGATCAAATGTCTGCAAAGAAATACGAATTTAATGAGCATACATCGTTTATTTCTGACGCAGCTCCATCTCAAGCATAATAACTGTAGAATGTGACCATTTTTTTCCAAATACATACCCTTCTATCCATTCTCTTTCAAAATAGCTACTGCAATGTATAAAGGGCAATGGTTCACACCGCCAAGAACCATACAAAGTTGGACTAACGAGGACAAAAAATATAAGATATTGTACGTCCAGATCACATGCTCTGTTTATAGAATCGTCCTCAATAATATCATCAACGCTGTCCAAAACCCAGGTAATAGAACGCAGATCAAATTGCATGAAACTTGATCACAGACCTGAAGCCTTCAAGACATGAAGCCTTCAAGAGGCAACAACAATATGTTGTTACGTCTAAAGGCGTACACCTATTGATAATGGGCACAATTAATGATCTTTTAACCTTATTTAACCTTAAACTTTAATCTGATGGCTATGCATTGAAGATTCTGGCATATTCTTAGTCGTTCTCCAAAATCAATGGATCAGATTTATTGTTCATAACTTTCTTGCATTTATCAAGGCATCCGTTAGCATGTTTACTTTTTAACATTTATCTAATCACATTAAAAAATTACTGTAAAGATATGTAATTGCCACGTTCCATTTATCAACCTAATACAATCAATTACCACAGATGAATTACCACAAACGTTTTATATTGAAGACACGCGTTCTCAGTATATTAAAAACACGCATTCTCAACCACTACCTTTCAACATTCTCAACCGCGAGTTAGCGGCCGCTGTGCTAGTCATATCCATCTCCTCTCCCAAAGCAATGTGATACTGAACAGGGTAAGTATGGCTGGATTTCCATTACGGAAAATCACAAATATATTTAAAGAACAGCCCGGCAATCTTCGTCCTTCACTATATGTGCCCGGCCAGTGCAAAATGTTCCGATTCTTCGGTAAGCATTGATTAATACGACTAATTTTAACAAATACATTCATGACAACAGAAGAAAGATGCTACAATGTGTGACAGAATCTGGATTCCGTTCCTTTGATTGCAAATCTCCCATGGGCACCCAGAACCATGTGTTAAAAAGACAAGCTCCAATAAATTATAATAACGGGCAAAATGTCCAATCCCACTCCCCTAACCAACCCTGCACTGGATCTCAAAAATCTGAATTCGTTCCTGAGACATAATTAACATATCCATAGACCATTAATCTTTTAATCTCCATAAAAATTAATCATCATATATATATATATAATTTTTTAATTATAATAATAAAAAAACTAACTACTTTATTAACACTTTCTTAGGTAAAAATAATCTTTGTACAGTTAAAAAAAACTAAAAAAAATTATTGTTTTAGAAAGAAAACACTGAAAAAAATAAAAGATTATTTATATTTACATACCTTAAAGATTTAGTTTTATTTTCCATTATTAGTAAACTAAACTTACATACAACATTTTTAAGAAAAAAATCAAATTAATTAATAATAATGAAAATTCAAAATATTTTAATGTAAATAAAAAGTAAATTCAGCTTCTACCAGTTGAATTCCAATTAAGGTTGTTTCTAGCTTCACCCGTAACACCACCAGAAAGAGAGTAAACATAGGCAAAGATGGAAGAAAAAACAAAAAAGGTTGAAAATTTGAAAATTGTTTCGTAGAATTTGCATGTATGCACTTATGGAAGTTCAAACTTCATTAAAAATAATAGGAAGTGGGATTATTTTTCATTATCTCAATACTTTCAAGTGAGATATATCTCCCAAGTCTCGTGAGACAGCGCGATTGGTAAGACAGTACCTTTCTCCAAGTGTTGGGAGGAGGTCTTGAGGTCAAACCCTCCTGGGTCTCCAGGATGAATTATGTAATGGCTGCTATGTAAAATGTTTATATACTAATTAATATAAACCAGAAACTTTCCCGTGGAAAAAAAAGTGAGATATATCTCCCCACCGAGTGTTTTAAATTTAACTCTCAAAGAGTTTTAAACTCTTCATCTAGAGTTGGGAGTTGGTATACTAAAATGTCTATGGGAGTTGGTTTACTAAAAAGTCTATTTGATTGAGAGTTGTTGTTGATTTGAACAAATTTAACTCTCAAAGAGTTTTAAACTCTTCATCTAGAGTTGGGAGTTGGTATACTAAAATGTCTATGGGAGTTGGTTTACTAAAAAGTCTATTTGATTGAGAGTTGTTGTTGATTTGAACTCTCATTAGAGAAATTTTTTTCATAAATCTACTCACACCTTTTCAAAAACCATAACAAATTTTCATGGGATTATCCACAACATGTTGTGGAATTTTTAAGAACTAAATACCAAATACTGAATACAAAAGTACTACAATAGATATACAAGAACAATATGCAAAATCTCCTTTATTACTACCAAATCTTTGAGTTAGAGCAACACCAATATACAATGGATCCTATTATGGAAGGGATCCTCTCCTGTTCACTTGTCTTTTTGAGGGGACATCCTCCTATTGAGCTTGAAGGGGTCAGAAGCAGAATAACATAGACAAATAACCACAAAATAAATTATGTTGCTTGATCTGATCAACATGATTACATTTGCCTTGTATTTATAGCGTCTTTGGAAGACTCTAGAGAATTGAGAGAGTTATCGGAGGAAAATATCTGGAAGGTTTGGTGGATGTCGGTAGAACTCTCTCGAAGTTTGGTGGTTGTTGGTAGGTAGAAATTAATATCTCCAACACTCCCCCCTAATTTCTACAACTAATTACATCTTACATCAATATTTATAATGCCCAATGCTTCTCTCAAATACTCAAATTTGTCTAGCGCTAAAGCCTTCTTAAATATCTCTACAAGTTGCTCCTTTGATCTGCAATGTCTCCTTCTTAATGAATTCTTGTCTTGGCTAGGTCTTTATCTGAGTCATGTCATCATCTTCGGTTTCTATCTTCATATGGTTGAGATTCCTTCAATGTGCTACCATTACAATGCTCATGAACCATCACATCAAGTGGTTTCTTTTTGGCTGACCATGAACCTTGCATGATGGGGAATTTGATTTACACAACACGCACTCACTTGAGTTTCATCCTCAAGCATTTTTTGCTTCTTCTTTGTACTTGCATAACATTGATTAATGATTGAACTTTTGCATCTTCCTTTTGCACCTGCAAACAATTGATCATTGATGTCCATATAAAAAGAGATCCATCTATCGAGATACATGGGTACCATCCGTTGTACTCGCCAGTTCTCTAGGTATCCTTTTCACGTACATGGTTCATCAATATATTAGACTTTTTTAGTCATAACTTGGTCCCAACCAACTCATACTGTGAGATTACTTAATCTCACATTACTCCCCTTAATCGAAGATATAACTTCTCCGATCTCCATCAAACTTAGATACGAGTACACCTACCACCCTCGTACCTACCTAGTGGTTAATTCCACAACTTGATGCCACATCCACTCTTTATGCCTAAGAGGGATACACACTACATGATAACTTGCCTTGCCTATTGCTAAACTTTACAACACCTCGGGAATATAGCTTGCCTTGTTTATGGCTAAGCTTTACAACATTCGACCAAAAAACCTCTTGAGTGTCGGGTACTACCGATCATGCACCCCTTACATCATATATGCATTATTTCATTTCAGGTACAAAAATTCCTCATTCTTTACTAAATGCCCAACAAATTACAAGCCCATTACATATGCCCATTTACATCTCATCATTAAGAATTACATAACTTCATTTGGAGTCTTCTTTGTTCTTTACCTCTTCCAACGAGAGTCTTTCTTCCTTGTCTTTCACCATCCATTTTCTTTTGTCTTCTATCACCCTTTGTCTTCTACATCATGAGTCTCTCTTTTATGTTTTACACGGCTTCTTGCATCTTGTTTTTTTTCTTTCAATATACTTTATGGATATGTTTCTTGTTGAAGTTGATCAAGATCCAACAAGACAACCTATGACAATGGATTGACAAACTTAATTGACCCACCACTTGCCATGATTTTACATCACCAAAATTTGATTTAGACTCAACTTAACACTTTCACTTTAACTTTAAGTAGCACTCAGTTTGACTCTTCTTGATATTAATGACTTTACATTTGAAGACTCCTTTTCACAAAGCTTTTAGACTCATTCACTTGACCTTGACTCTGACTCAATTTTCTCTAAGCCTCAACCCCACATGACCATTTTAAACACTTTTCTATATGACCCTTTTACAAATCGAAAGGACTTTTTGCATACACTAGTATGACAATCATTATAAATGTGACCAAAACCTTTATCTCCCAGTCAAATTTCTCAAAACCATCTTCTCCATGGCCATTAATCTTCCTCAACAAAATAACTGAGACAAGCAAAGCCTCAGCTGCCTTCTGCACAGAAACTTATAGAAGAAAACCCCAAGTCTTATGGAAAAGATAAATTTGCTAGGGCGTAAGACCCGCAACGAGTTTCGAACCCATAACCTCAATAGAAAAAACCTTCAAAAAACCTGGTTGAAGTTAGGCTTATTCTGTAACAAATTGAACGGTTGCATCCGGTTCCATTCAGAAGACACAACGAAGCTTCAGAGAACCACAAAAACACCAATTATGTATTTTGCCATATATTGCCAAATGCATGTACGTTCCCCTTGGTTATTACAGAAACAGACAAATCGAGGCGGCCCCAAATGCGCCTGCAGCTTGCAATGCCACCTTCACGATGTGGATCGATCCTTGGATCTGTCCGCAAATTTATTTAAGCTCCTTCACGCAATGTCTGAGTTTATCTACTACAAAATGCAGCTCACATCAACCGTGACCGCTCATAAAAATAGTCTACTCCTGTCCCCGGATGCCACTCTGATGCACAAAGCAGGCCACAATAACCACCAGATCCCGACGTTTAGATTAATCCACGGGTTCCCTTTTGGAGAAACAAACTTTGGCAGGGGCACTCTCCTTTTCCTTGATTTGTGGGCTCTTCTCTAAGCTACGACCGCTTCCTTCTCCAGAAATGGGGGTTTCACAACCTTCACAACAGTCAGTTTCTTCAAGGCTCTCCTATCCCTCACGACTCTCTTGATTTATCAATACACAATTAACTCTTTAAACAACATAACTCTTCAAGGTAGCGTCTAAGGGGGCGTGCCTTATTGGGACGAGTTGAATGAGTAATCCACACAATGTTGGGGAGTTGCCTGTACTCCCAACATCTGACCCACACTACTCACAAAGCTACTGCTCTTCAGCTCTCACGGTTCAACTTTAGCATTACGCAGGACCTTCTCCACATAGTCTGCGTCGTTGGGCATTGTGGGGGATTCCTCTCAGGATCCTGAGCCCTCCCGCGAGGGAGTTAGCCCAATCCTGTGCTATGATACCAAAATGAAGGGGTTAGAAGCAGAATAACACAGACAAATAACTACAAAATAAATTCTATTGCTTGATCGAATCAACACGATTACATTTTCCTTGTATTTATAGCGTCTTTGGAAGACTCTAGAGCATCGAGAGAGTTCTCGGAGGAAAATGTCTGGAAGGTTTGGTGGATGTCGGTGGAACTCTCTCGAAGTTTGGTGGTTGTTGGTAGGTAGAAATTAATACCTCCAATAGAGCTACCGCTCCAAATACAATACTTCTCTTCATATCCCATTACATTGCTTGAACCCCTTTATATAGTGCTACCATCACCTAAGAACATTCTAGAGGAGGAATCTTCTAGAAGTATAACCTTCTATGAAGTCCTCTTACATTTATTATATCTAACTACCATAGTGAGACTTATTTAATAATATAGTGGACCTAGTCCACCTTACATTGAATGGCCTCCACTATTATCACTATGGGCCCTCTGGCCCCTCCCACTACCTCTCTAGCTACCTTATAGGAACTATAATAAACTAACAGGTCATGTTAAAGATAATAGATAATAATAACACATGAGGCTTATTTGTAGAAGTGGTAACTATGGAGAGGATATTGCTTATAATGGAGGTTGATAAGCACCAATTGGAATTGTAATATGTTAGTATGGATTCCTAGTAAACTTCAAGGTCAAGACATGACTAGTGAGTGGATATGCCTGTATCATGTAAATAAACGTATTGTCATGGTAGAATGCAAAGTCAAGATATGTAATTGTTTATATATAAATATAATATAAAATGGTCTAGCTAGTTGTGCATTTCATATGATGGATATGAATCCCCTAAAAGGGAAGAGGATAAGTGAATCCTATAATGACTAGTGTTATCTTTAGAACTCATTTCCTTTGCACCATGTTCCATTCATAAATCCATTCACCTCCTTTGATTCATTAACCAATGAATGCATTAAAGAGGTTGGCTCATATTGGTCTTTTACATAGTTATGGAAGCATGGAATGAGTAATATTTCCTTTTATAGAGATAATTTCATCCATCATCATCCAATGTGACTTTTCCATTTCTTTTATGTTCTCTCCTCTTGGAAAAATTGGTGGTTTTTATACAGACAATTTCTTCCATCATTCGCCATGACTTTTCCAATTCCTTTTATGTTAATGATGGTATCTTTTGACAAATTAGATAGATTATAAATATGAAAAAATAAGCATCTCATGTAGATATTTTAAAATACTTACACATTAAATAAAGATGAAATCTAAAAAATTGAATAACCTTTCTCGATATATATATTTTTTATTATTAAAATGTTCCATAACTATATCTATTATTAAATTTCTACTATTGAGAATTTATTTCGTTTGGATAATATAAGGTATATGTGAGTATTGGTGGATCATTTGAGTACTAAAATGGCGGAATCAATATATAAAAACTATTATACATGTCAAAACAAGGAGTACTACTATGACACTATTTTTTCAATATATAAATTAAATTAGTATGTTAAGTGTGAGTGTGAAGTTTAAATTTATTAACATAGTGAAAATGATTTTTTTTATCCTCTACAAAAAAATCTCTACTAGTGTAACATTTATAAAAATAAATAAATTATTAATAAAATCTAGTTATACTAGAAAAATTAATGGTTTATAATTTGCATAAATGAATTATGTATAAATAAAAATATAAAAAATATAAAAAAACACTAATATTTATTAATACATATATTTGAAATATGCAGGGACTTTTATGTTTAAAATTTCATCATATGTGAGAATGTGTAACTTATTGAAATAGTTTGTTAATTAAAGACATTGAAAAGGGAAAAAAACATAGAATTTGTGATATTTTATGCATTACATAACATGAGATTTTGTTACTCTGAACCTAGGTTCAAATAAGACGCATAGGATGAGAGATGACACACAAAACATGATATGTGTTATTAAATTCAAGCAGTGTTTATTCAAAAATGTAACAAATCTTGTGTAAACTTTTTATTTTTATTTTTTTCAATTCTTCCCTTAGAAAAATTTTGAGATTATCGTGGGTCTCTAATGCATTAACCTAGCCCAAATTTCGTGTTCTGCATAATGCAACATTAATTTCCGCGACTCACATAATGTACCTACACTTTGAAATGTGTGAAAGAAAATATTTGATCATGGGTGCGGGGCACTACCCTGATTGTTTTGATCTTCCGCGCTTCCCCGTTATTCCCTTACCCTGCGACCCCACTACCTTTCGACTACACTACCCCACCGTTCAATTTCCCTGTCATTTCCTTATCCCTCTATGCCACTATCATGTCATTCCACCATCCTGATTGTCCATCGCCCAACGACACTTCATGTCTTTTCTTTTTAGTCTCCCCAATGTGAATTTAATTAATACTTTCAAGAAATGACTACCACTTGTTAAGTGTTAATCCTGTTAATGACGATCTTCTTGAGATAACTTTCCTTAAATTTTAATATTATTTCTCATTAAAAAAAAATTCAAATTGGGACCCCCAAAACGTGTTAAGATAAACATGTGTATTTAGATAATATTATTTTGAAGAGAGTATCCTGAAATTGAGAGCCCCAAAACGTGTTAATAAAAACATGTGTATTTCGATAATATTATTTTGAAGAGATTCGTTCATTAATCTATCACCTTGGTTAAGTATGATAGCTCGAAGAAAGGAACAGTTCTATGGAGATACTATCAACCTCTTGGGATGAGAAGACTAAAGATTTCAATTTTTACAGGCGTACAGATACTACTCGGTATTACCACCTCAGGAAAAGAGCTCGAAAATTATTTAGACATCACGAATTGCATCAGAGATTGCGTTCCATAATTTTATGATTTCAATTAATTAATTTCCTGGCATATAAACAAGTTTGACAAAGAACAAAGGATTGTTATGTTATAGGGAGAGTCACCTAACTCTTTAACTCCCTCAAATTTCAAAACGATATTCAGGCTCCGCCAACAGATGATTATTTTAAAAAGCATCAAAGCTAAGGACTTATTGAAGAGGAGGGAGTATGGATTCGATTTGTTGCGAAAATACCTCAAAGATCCAACAATTCTTCCAGAACACCTTTTAAACATTTGGGTATGTTGATTGAAAAACCTATATCAAGAAATGGTATAGTTATTCTCTAGAATAACTCACTAGGAATCTAAATGTATAGTTCCTAAGCTCTCTCTATATATACTATACTTTTAAATTCATAAAAATGCAATATTTGACTCAAGAAGGGTTATTTCCAGCAAATTATCTTTTCAGTTGGCAAATTTTAGAAAGAAGAAAAATATTTAGATGTCCTCATATTTTATTTTAACCATGACGTATTGTCATGTCTTCAATGACATGTCATTAGCTAAAAATGTCAATTGTAAATTTGACCCTGAGCAAACATGGTACCCTTCACTTTGGAATCAGAAGGTTGCATACTACTTCTATGAAGTAAATAATGCATTCATATCTTATATTTAGAAGGCTAATTTATAGATAAAAAACATCTATATTATCCATGTAAACAACATCCTTCTTAGACAAGACAAGATGTTTTGAATTCATGAAGAATTTGAATGTTATTAGACTCTATTGCTCTCATGAGAAACCCTCATACTTGCCATATTATGTTACTGATAAAATATTTGTTGTTGAGATATGTAAGTAGTATAAATTTTGGGATCATTTCTTAAATGAGAAAATGAAAAAATGATTCATCCCACTAGCATGGAAAATTGGGGATATAAATGTAAAAAGAACTACACATCTTGATGAAATATTGACTCATTTTGAGCTATCCAATCTCAAAAAAGAAAATGAAATCAAGGGTTTCAACCCTAGTCAATTATTTATGAAACACGTAAAATTTGTAGGATATAGTATATCATTTTCCAACACATTCTTATTTGGAGAAGAAGAAGGTGACAATAAAAACCCTCAAATGCTACCTGTTGAGAAACTGCAAAAAGATATCGAGATAGTCATCAATACAAGTGACCAACATAGACAACAAGGAAGAGTTGTGAACAAGAGAAGTTCACAGTCCCCAAATTGTTTCTCAAAAAAGCGGCCTAGCAAAAAGAAAATCCCATAACTTAGAAAAAGAACAAAGAAATTCCATGATGGATAATGTTAGCACATAAACTTGTCAAGGTATTTAGAATCGTGTTTCCTGCCTAGGTCTATAATTTTGTCTATCTTTCCTCCCTATGCAGACCCGATTGTAATTTTTCCTCTAGGCTTTTGGTTTTCCTTCCGTCTGTCTTCATCTAGTTGATAAACCTATTTTCCTTGTCAAACCGCCCAAAAGCCAACGGCCATAAGCTTTTTTGTTTTCCCTAGGGTCGATGGATTTCTCCCTTTTCCTTTGGCACTGATCCTTTTATTCTCCCTGAGCCTCCAGTTAGTCACCTAGGTAATCGTTCACATGCCACAATCATGACCACTGAGTGCAACACTTGAATTGGTTTGATGAAGGCGCAAATAAAACGAGCGAGGAAGTTAAATCTTCAACGAAGGAAAGTGAGTGCGTGAATTGAGAGTTCAAAATGTTGTAAAGTTGTTCAGCAAGGATCGCGAAGTCTCGATTCGCGAAAAAGTAAATCTAGGCTATCCAATCATGAAGAGCTGAGGGTCGTTGATCTGACATCGACGAATTTTGGAGGATCAGGAGTCAGGAGTTCGGGGTTTTTGTCATAAAGGTGCATCCATAGCCCGAATTCCCGAGACCCAAAATGTCGATGTGATATGGGTCGTCCGATCAAAGGAGACGGGTGGCACCTGATCTGAGGGATCACAATTTTGCGATTCAGGGGTTTGAGCATGAAGCACCTCATGAAATTGCGACGCGCCTATGAACTGGGCCCATGGTCACAGCACATGGCCATGTAGGGCGATTAAAGGGAGCTGCGTAAAGAATCGAAGCACCCGAGTCGACCATAGAGAAGCGTTGCGTGGCCTCGAGCCACCATAATTGACTCAAAGAAGTTGTGTGCTCACCTGGACATTCATGGGTGTCAAGCTCCACCTCGATCCCAATGCAGTTAGTTAATGGAAGTAGGGGGAGGTAGTTGAAACCTCGTTTCACCCCATAAATGGAAAGCATGGGATCGCTAGTCATGGAGGCAGACTGTCAACCCAAAGTCTCTCTGTCAATGAAGTTCTCTGCAAAGCCCATACCGATCTGAGATTGCGTCTAATAAAAGAATTTATGTGGAGTCTAACAGGAGAAGAAGAAGTTGCAGAGCCTTGAATACAATGACCAGAGCACACTTCTGCAGAGGATGAGTTACTTTGAATATATATACTCAGTTTTTATATTTGTAAAGGTCGATGGTAGAACAAATCTCCCAAAACGTAAAGTTTTAATAAACTCTCTCATTATCTGGTTATGTATATGCATTTGAAACTTCTTGTTTAATGACAATCAACTTTCTTACTTCCTCTTGTTTCCTTTCGATGCTGAAAGAGTTCATGGTTGAATGATTCACTTGAACTATCATGACTACATTATGATGAAAGTTTGATTACAATGTTGTTATAGTTCCTTTCATTTTCTGTGAGATTTAAATTCAAGAAGTTCTTGTGTTTAACTTGTTCCTCCTTGGGTTGTCAAAAGTCTTGATGTCCTTGGAAGACTTGTGCATTTTCTCACTGAAGTCTTCCTCCTACTCACCCTTACTACAACTTATTGTCTAAAGTTAAACCAAGACCTCACCTGTTCGTGCATATCAGTCCAGTTTTCTGAGTTAAAATGATATTTTCTTGAGACTATGCTAATTTGACCCTTTTTAACCAATTTGTGACATAAACTCTGATGGGTATCAGGCTTACCTCTGCCGCAATCCAGGGGTGACTTCTGGTGCTAACATTTCTAGCGCCATTGTTGGGGATGAAATTGAAGATTTTCTCAGGTATTAAACAACAAAGCTTACTAGTTCTGAAGGTGCATCAAAACTTAGTACATCTAAGATTGCAGTTGTGCACCTGGCAAATCCATTGATGTGAATCCACTGGCGACTCCATTGTTTTAGCTGTGGCTTCTAGAGGTAGACACACGAGGTCTTCTTCGCAGTTTCCTTTCGCAACACCTGAAGCTGACCCAGAGAAAATTATCAGAAAGGGAAAGGTCCCTCGAGAAGGAACTTCTACTGCTGAAACATGTATTTTTGATGTTTTTCATGGTCCTTCTTTAGAAACTCCAATTTCTGCTTCTCATTTCCCTGTTATACCTTCTGTTGGAGTTTCCCAAACTTTAAATTTTGGGAGTGTTCCTATTGAGTTTTCCCCTCCTGGTATGGAATTGGAGGGAGAAATACTTATCACTCCTCTCTCCCCTGAAATTGTACTGTGGTTTAGACCCAGCGCCTCTGAATATTTTCCCACCTCGAGCTTTACTACCCCTTCTCCTATTACAGTTGTTGTTGCACAAACAGAACCCCCTACTCCCTCAAGCCCTGTAGCCTTTTCTTCAAATCCTCTGTTTTTTCCCTTTCCTCCCGGAAGCTTAGTTCTAGTCTCCCCTATTCAAACCCCATCTCCTCCTAATTATCCTCAACCTATCATCCCTATGGCAGGTGCTAATCCTCCTAGAAGAAGAATGGATGCCATAATGGCTGCTACATATGCCCCCCTGGTCTTGTCTCATCCTCTTAATGCCCTCCCAGCTGGTGGCTACCTTAAGAAACTGCCTAAGTTTACAGGGGAGGGAGATATAACCGCAGAGGAGCACCTTGCATATTTCTATAGTTATGTTGATAACTATGTCATAGTAGACAAAGATGTGGGAATGAGGATTTTTGTTCACAGTTTTGATGGAGAAGCCAGAAAGTGGTTCATAGCTCTGGCTCTTGGATCCATCACTGGGATTGAGGATCTTGATGATGTTTTATTGAGACAATGGGGGGTTAAAAATGACTTCATGTATTATATCACAGAGTTTGGGTCCGTAAAGAGGAAAGAGGGAGAGTCTGTCTCTGACTTTTCCAAAAGGTTCAACAATATGTACAATAAAATCCTTACTGAGATAAATCCTATAGAGGCCTCTGCCAAAATTACCTATGCCAGTGATTTTGACCCCGACTTTTGCCTCCTGTTAAGAGAGAGAAGAGCTACTTCCTTGGCTCACATGCAAGATGCATCCCTAGAAGTAGAGTCTAACATATTGGCAGTTTACCGACTCAGGAATAAGACTGACAGAGATAGAGGAAGGGGAAGAGCTGAAGCCTCAACCTCCAGTTCCTTTGCCCCCCTACCTCAAATGGATGAAGTAACCAAGTTACTAAAATCACTTTTGGCTAGAATGGAAATGTTGGAATTAGAAGGGAAGCAGACATACAAAAATCCTCAAAACATCGATAATAGAGGCAACTTGAGGAGGCCGAATAACAATGATCCTTAGATCATTCCAAGAGAACAAAGAGATAGAGATAGAAATAATCAGAACATTCAAACCCCTCTGCAAAAAAACCTTGTTATTGAAGAGGAGAGGGAGGAAGAAGAGCTTGAGCTTGATCCTGAAATCCATTATGTTGGAGACACCTCTCTTGTTCCTCATTTAACACAATCCGCATACGAGGAATCCCTCATGAATAGTCAAATACATGAGCTGAGTAAATGGGAAAAGGCCAATAATATCCCAAGTAAATACAACCTCAGATCTAAGAAGAAAGAAGGGAAGTCTGATGTCCCTGATCCATCTTCCAGAGTAGAGAAGTCTGCTAACGACGCAGTAGACAATGACAAAGAAAAGAAAGCTCAGAATCCCTCACCCATAGCCAAAGATCCTGTCCCAGAGGTGAGAGAAATTATGAAGTTCCCTTCCTTTTTAACTTTGAGCATGGAATTCAAAAGATCATAATTCATGTTCCCCTTTCAGAGATAGTCAAGAAAGAAGACTTCAAACAGTCCCTCTCTAAACTATTGTAGTCCAAGCCATCCCGTCATTCCACGGACTTAGTAAATTTCCAAGATGAAAATTTGGCAGTCATCCTAGGTCCTATGGTAGAAGATAGAGATGATTCATCCCCTCCCTTCTACACATCGTTGAACATACAATACAAGGTACTGCATAATTTTTTGATGGACTCAAGGGCATCTCATAACCTCATGCCAAAAACTGTCACAAAATCACAAAATCACAAGGAGAGTGCAATGTCTTGGGGTCATCAAGGATCTAGTGGTGAAATTGTTCCAACTATCCATGAAAAGTTTGGTCATGGATATTGTGGTGGCTGACGTTCCTCCCAAGTTTGGCATGTTGTTGTCAAGATCTTGGATAAAAATAATTAGGGGAACATTGCATATGGACCTCACATATGCTACCATTCATGTGTTCGGAGGGGAGCATAGGAGACTGTACATAGAGGCTCAGTTGTCCTACATTATCAGTGATGAAGAAGACCCCACCAATCATCCTATCTTTGCCATGGATACTGGTTTAGGATCCATCTTATTGCAGCTCAATGATGCCCTTGAGCCCCCTCTTGAGATCAGAAAGTCTAGTACTCTCGGTGAAGATTCTCCTCCAATTACCTCTATGTAGAAAATGTTTTTTGATGGAGCCTCTTCTAGGGAAGGTGCTGGTGCTGGAATGGTTTTTGTGTCACCTTGTCATGAAACCATATCCTTGTCATACAAATTAGAGTTTGAAACTGCCAATAATGTGGCAGAATATGAATCTCTTGTTTTAGGTTTGAGGGTTGCAAAGGACATGGGAATCAAAGAGATAGGAGTGTTTGGGGATGCCGAGTTGACTGTCTAGTAGATAAGAAAGGATTATCAAGCCAAGCACCCTCTGGTCAGAAGTTACAAAAATGAAGTATGGGACCTGATTGACAACTTTTTCTTGGACTTCAACATTTCATTTGTTCCCAGAGAGGAAAATGTCATGGTCGATTCTCTGGTTGTCTCAGCAAGACAGTTCAGGATCCCACTACCTCCTAAGCTCAGGTATGATGTTGAGATTAAATATAGGCCCTCTGTACCTGATAATATCAAGCATTGGAAGGTGTTCGAAGATGATCTTGAAATCAGAAGATTTATTGAGTCGGTTGATGAGTTCTTTTCATTACACATTGATCAAGATCATGATTCCGAGGGTGACCCTCCCCCTCAAGTATTTTTGAATAAAATTTCTAATCACCATATTGTTGAGCTACCTAGGCAATCACATTCGAAAGGGACTGGTTCCTCTGGAAATGTTGTTCGATGGGAACGATGTGGCGGTAAAGCTTAAAGGCCCAACTAAGAATGTTGATGTCGTTGAGTGCAACATTGGTACAGAGGAGGATCTGAAGTTTGTTAATGTGTCAAGTAGCCTGTCAAGGAAGAAGAGGGTCGAGTATGTTGAGTTATTAAAATAATTTGTTGATGTGTTTGCCTGGACCTATGAGGACCTCGGGACATAAGATCCCATTGAAGGAGGAGTCCAAACCGTTTAGTCAGAAATTAAGACAAATAAATCCTATGTTGCTACCTATTATGGAGAAGAAGGTAAAGAAGTTGTTGGATGCCTAGATCATTGTGCCTTTGAGATATTCAGAGTGGGTGGCCAACCTGGTCTCGGTGAGAAAGAAAAGTGGGGAAATCAGACTTTGTGTCGATTTCATAAACATGAACAGGATCTCAAATAAAGACAATTACTCCTTGCCGAAAATGGAACACATATTACAAAGGGTAACTGGCTCATCAAGGATATCCATGATTGAAGACTTTTCAGGATACAATTAGATCTCGGTCCTGCCTGAGGACAGAGAAAAAACAACCTTCACCACTCCTTGGGGTACATTCATGTATACCAAAATTCCCTTTGGATTTATGAACGCGAGAGCAACCTTCCAGAGAGCCATGGATATCGGTTTCATTGGAGAAAAGGACAAGTTTGTGTTTATCTATCTGGATGATATTACAGTCTTCTCCAAATAAGATAGAGAGCACTATGAGCATTTAAAAAGGGTTTTCGTGAAATGCAGGAAGTTTGGTCTCTCCTTAAATCCCAAGAAATTGTTATTTTCCATGAAGGAGGGAAAATTTTTGGGGCATAGAGTATCTATTGAGGGAGTAAGAATTGATCCCGGAAGGGTGGAAGCAATCCAATCCTTGTCACTCTTGAGACCCAAGAAAGAAGTCCAGTCTTTCTTGGGAAATGTCAATTTTCTGAGAAGGTTTGCTTCAAATTTTGCTAAATTGGTGAAGCATATTACAACCATGCTTAGGAAGGGGAATGAAGTGAAATGGACTGTTGAGCCTAGAGAATCCTTCAACCAAATTAATAAGGCACTGAATGAGGCACTCGTGCTGACTAGTCTCGATTATTCGAAGGAGTTCCTAGTTTTTTCATTTGCCTCGTATGATACAGTAACAACCGTTTTGTTGCAAAAAAATGTTGAAGGGCTGGAACAACCTATTTCCTTTTTCAGCAGATCATTGAGGGATGCAGAGATCAAATATGACATCATGGAGAAGCAAGCCTATGCCTTGGTGAAATCCCTCAAATCTTTCAGAGTCTATTTTTTTCATTTGAAGATCATTGCATATGTTCCTTTGGCTTCTGTGAAGGGCATTCTCATTCAACCTAACATAGACCAGAGAAGGCGCAAGTGGATCGCCAAGATCCTTGAATTTGATCTAGAAATAAAACCCACCAAGGTAGTTAAAGGCCAAGTTTTAGCCAAGTTATTGGTTGAATCTAATTGTAAATATTTGGGGGTTAACTTCATCCACACTTGCTCAGAAAACCAGCAGGCTGAGGCATTTGATATAAGTCTTCAGGACAACCCTCCATTGGTAGACTGCACTTGGTACACAAACATTATATATTTTCTACAGGAGTTGTGACCTCTAGATGGTATGGGAAGGAACAAGGAAAGAGATTTAAATCTCAAAGCAATCAAATATTTCCTTATTGACCAGGTTCTGTATTGGAAGGATCCTCTAGGAGTGATCTTAAGATGTTTGGACCCACTGGAGGCCCAAAAGATTATATTTGAGTTCCACGACACCCTATGTGGGGGACATCATTTCTGGAAAACCACCACCTACAAAATTCTCAGAGATGGGTACTACTAGCCTACCTTATTCACTGGCGTTTGTGTGAAAGTTAGTGCTTGTATCAAATGTCAGAAGTTTTCTAGAAAGAAGCAACTCAACTCTCTGTCATTGAAGCATGTACTAACTTCAAGACCCTTTCAACAGTGGGGTTTGGATTTTATCGGGGAGATTCATCCTCCTTCAAGTGTTCATCACAGGTGGATCCTAACTACGACATATTATTTCACCAAGTGGATAGAGGCTATCCCCACAAGGAACGCTTCTCATAAGGTGATCATTGGTTTTCTGGAGGATATTATAGTAAGGTTTGGGTACCCGACCAGAATCGTCACTGACAACGTTGCATCCTTCAAAGATGAACCATTGATCATTTTTTGTGGGAAATTTGGAATTGCACTAATTCACTCTACCCCCTACTATCCACAAGATAATGGATTAGCAGAATCCTCTAATAAAAGCCTGGTAAATATCATCAAAATATTTCTAGAGGATAACAAGAAAGAATGGGACTCAAAGCTCAAATTTTCTTTGTGGGATAATAAAGTGACAACAAAGCGGTCCTTTGGCATCTCTCCTTTCCAATGTGTATATCTGATTGAGGTAGTTTTTCCTTCTCAGCTCGCCTTGCCTATGGCAAAGTTCTTCCAAGACTGTCAGGAAGAGCCTGATGACATGATCAGAAGAATTCATAAACTGGTAGAAGTGCAGCAAGAAAGAGAGCAACTTCTCGACAAAGTGCATCACCGGCAGCAGAAAATCAAGTAGACCTTTGACAGGAAGAGAAATAAGGAGGATTTCTAGCTAGGAGATCTGGTACTCAAATGGGATGCGCCTAAGTAGGACATGGGAAATCATGGAAAACTTGAATCCCTTTGGATTGGCCTCTTCCAAATCTCTAAGAAGTTCCCAAATAACACTTACAACTTGCGAGATTTGGAGGGAGACGAAGGCTTTGGTGGCCCTGTAAATAGGCACTTCTTGAAGATGTTTTTTGTTTAAAGTTGCAGTCAACATCCTTCCATTGTAAATATCGTTCATGTTTCATGTTTATTTTGTCTTGTTTCTAATAGAAGACTCCACAACCCAACACTAAGGCATTGAAGCCACAAAAGGATTTCTTAGAGCCTCATAGGGAGGACTCTATCCCCCATGGAGCCCAAAGAAATGTTAGCACCAAAAGTCACCCTTGGATTGTGGAAGAGGTAATCCTGATACCCATCAGAGTTTATGTCACAAATTGGTTAAAAGGGGTCAAATGGGCGCAGTCTCAACAAAATATCGTTTTAACTCAGAAAACGGGACTTACATGCATGAGCAGGTGAGGTCTTGGTTTAACTTCAGACAATAAGTTGTAGTAAGGGTGAGTAGGAGGAAGAATTCGGTGAGAAAATACAGAGGTCTTCCAAGGACATCAAGACTTTCGACAGCCCAAGGAGGAACAATTTAAACACAAGAACTTCTTGAATTTAAATCTCACAGAAACTGAAAGGAACTATAACAGTATTGTAATCAAACTTTCATTATAATGTAGTCACAATAGTTAAAGTGAATCATTCAACCATGAACTCCTTCAAAATCAGAAGGAAATAAGAGGATGTAATAAAGCTGATTGTCATTAAACAATAAGTTTCAAATGCATATACATAACCGGATAACTAGAGAGTTTATTAAAACTTTATGTTTTGGGAGCTTTTCTCTACCATCAACCTTTACAAAATATAAAAACTGAGTATATATGATCAAATAAACTCACCCCCTGGAGAAGCGTTCTTTTTTCAGTGTATTCAAGGCTTCACGTCTTCTTCTTCTCTTGTTAGACTGCACATACATTCTTCTGTTAGACGTGATCTGAGATTGGTATGGGATTTACATAGAACTTCATTGATAGAGAGACCTTGGGCCGACAGATTGCCTCCATGATCGATGCTCCCATGCTTTCCATTTATGGGGTGAAACGAGGTTTTGACTACCTCCCCCTGCTTCCATTAACTAACTACATTAGGATCGGGTTGGATCTTGACACCCATGAATTTCCAGGTGAGCACACAACTTCTTTGATTCAATTATGGTGGTTCGAGGCCACATAATCCTTCTCTGTGGCTGACTCAAGCACTTCGATTCTTGGCACGACTCTCTTTCGTCGTCCTACGTGATCGCGGGCTGTGACTGTGGGGCCAGTTCATAGGTGTGTCGCAATTTCACATTTCACAATTTCATGAGGTGCTTCATGCTCAAACCTCTAAATCACAAAATCAGGATCCCTTAGATCGGGTTCCATGCGTCTCCTTTGATCGGACGACCCAGATCACATTGAGATTTCGGGTCTCAGGACTTCAGGATATGGATGCACATTTATGACAAAAACCCCGAACTCCAGACTCCCGATCCTCCGAAATTCATCGATGTCAGATCAACGACCCTCAGCTCTTCATGATTGGATGACCCAGATTTAATTTTTCACGAATCGGGACTTCACGATCCTTGCTGAACAAATTTACAACATTTTGAACATGTGATTCTTGTGCTCAGTTTCCTTTGTTGAATATTGAACTTTCTCTCTCTTTTTATTTTCACCTTCATCAAACCACTTCAAGTGGTGCGCTCAGTGGTCATGATTGCGACCTATGAACGATTACTTGGGTGACTGGCTGGAAGCTCGGGGAGAATAAGAGGATCAATGTCAGAGGCAAAGGGAGAAATGTATCGACCCTAGGGAAAACATAAAGGCTGATGGCCGCTGAATTTTGGGCAGTCTAACAAGGAAAACGGGTCGATCAACTGGATGAAGACAGATGGAAGGAAAACCACAAGCCTAGAGGAAAAATTACAATTGGGTCTACACAGGGAGGAAAGACAGACAAAATTACAGACCTAGGCAGGAAACACGACTCTAAATACCTTGAAAATTTTATGTGCTAATAGATAATTTCGATGATGGAGGAGAACAACACCCTCCTAAGGGAAATCTAGAAAAACAACATAAACTGCCAGTTTCTAGTAAGAGGAAAAGAGGCACAAATAAAGAGGGAAAAAGTGAGTCTATACCGAGAGAATAAATCATATTGGAAGAAATGGATATCAATGTAAATATTGAATATATTCCAATCATATTCAAAGAGGCGTCTCTAACCTTGCACACTGACACATTCAACAAAAAATGAAGAAAATTAGTTATTGAGAAGATCATTGCAAAAAATAAGAAGATTTAAGAAAAAAGGAATTCAAAACTTGATTTTAATGGGGTCCCACCCTCAAAGATCGTAAAAATTCTGGAAGCCAAAGGGAAGCTCTAAAAATGTTACTTGGAGATATAGAGAGAGAAAATACCATTTTAAAAGATAGAGTTAGATAATTGGAAAATGCTTTAATTCCCCCACCATTGTTTCGTAGTCCATTTGCCACCATACATCCCTAAGGAAGTCTTGAAGGAAGACCATAATTAATCTCAAGACTAAACGAAACATCAAGTTTAGTTGCTTCAATCAGGTGGTATGTCAATGAAAATATCCAAAAGAGAATGTCCTTGATTCTCGAAAAATGGGAGTTGGCAACAATATTTGTTTATTTAGGCTCGAGAATGAAAAGTTTTAGGAAATATCTTCAAGAATATTTTGAAAATGACAGAATTTTACAAAGGGGACATTTATGATTTTGTGGAAAAGGTTTCAAGTATTAGCGAGTTCCATAGAAAAGAAGAGAATTTTCTTTTGACAATTCGTATAAAAAAATTAAAGGCATGTTGGTTAAAAAGAATAAATTGCTTAAAATAAATTTTAGCTTACTGTGATGTTACAAGTATAAAAAT
The DNA here is from genome assembly GCA_000966675.3 of Picea glauca. Lineage (NCBI taxonomy): Eukaryota > Viridiplantae > Streptophyta > Pinopsida > Pinales > Pinaceae > Picea > Picea glauca. The sequence continues at coordinate 202,388 of JZKD02S0372030.1, read as the reverse complement.
AGATGAATTACATTTGAATTTGATTGAATTTCAACTGGCTAGGTCGACCGAAGATGTCGAGGACCTACACTTGATTTTGAATTCAATACTCTTATCAAAAGAACAAATAGAGGAAATGTTGGACTCGTTAATGATTACATCAGTAGAAAAGTTCAACAACCTAACCAAATATTTAAAAACATAGTTAAAGAGTTGGTTGGTGTGATATGTGAATATAATGACATTGAGGATACCCTTCATCAACTCTCGACAGAATTTAAATATTTAGAAAATTCATTATTCAATATTAAAGTAAGGAAATAAATAATTGTGTCACTAATGAGGGAATATATCAAAATTTGTTTAAAGAAAGCCTTAATTAAAATAAATGAATCATAACAAGAAGAAGCAATTGTAATTAATCATGTATTTCCAACAAAGGATATTATAAAAGAAACACTAGAAGGAAAATGAAAAAGAGAGATTTCATCACAATAATTCAAACAATCATCTTTCATAATTTACCATATTTCATTTTTCTCATTTAGAAATCATTGAATTGTGTCTTTTCTTTTTTTGAGAATCAATAATTGATTTCTAATCATTTTCCTCTTCTTATTAAAGGTTGAGATCTATCTTTTAAAGGTCCATGGGAGCCCCATCCTAGTCCATTTGGACAAATGCTATCTTTTAATTTATATTTCATTTTAAAACCAGACTATTATTTTTTGAGCTCCCAAGAGAACTGTTTTGGGGTGCAACTTTAATGATTTCTCAAACTTTGAATCTATGAGATTGAAATTTTGGAGTGTTCCTATCATATTATATTTCAGTTTTAAATGTTATACTCATTTAAAGTTATCTTCATTGTAGCCTCATATTTTTCTGTCTTCTGAATTTGACCAAATCTTGATTATATTGTGATGGATGTGAGGAATATATAAATTGTATCTAATGTTTCCTTTACTTTGGTATATTATTGTAAATATATCATGTTTAAGTTTTAAATAAGTTCTTGGTCGTTCTCTCATTAGCCTTTCTTTGTGAATATACTTTTTATCTATTTTAAATCAAATTTTCATAACTTATTTCAAACAATAACAGAGGAGTAACACCTCTTTAAAAATGCAGGCAAATTCTATCCTCGTGAGGTCATTGTTGAAATTTTGACCAATTTGAACATCAACAAGCATATTCTTTTGAAATTCAAATTTTCCACATGTTCTAAGATCCCACTTGACTCTGAATTTCACATCACAAAACATGTGCATTCTCTTGTGAAACATGCTACACACATATTCTATTTTAGTGATAAATAAGGCATGCACTTGAATTAGTTATACAATATTATGTGTGAATTATTGTTCACATTAAATCCCAAAAAGAGTTTGAGGTCCAAAAATAAGAGCCCTTCCTAGCATGAAACTGTTGTCATCTGGGTCACATTATGGAAACTATGCATACCCATAGAAACCAACAATTTTCTTACAATAATGTACAATATGAAAGGGGCATGCTAAACATAATCCCACTCAAGAGGAGACCAAGGACAAGGAACGTGCTAACTTCTCATCATGGGTTCAAGTAATTGATGTTATCTCTCGATTACTAATGTATCAACAATGTGATGGGATTAACATTAATTACATCATCACTAAGGTCCCAATTTACATGACTACCCAACTAATTGATAAATGGATGCAGCCCCTCTTCCCTCCTGGGAATTATGCAACCTCCCTGTCAAGGATCTTCCAATTTCTGAGCCAAATTGACTCTTCGACCCCTACTGGAACCACAAAATATTATCCATAGGACTCTAATTTCTTCCTAGTGCTCAAAATAGCGAACGAGGACCTATAAACACCCTTAGAGTATCTCAAGAGACCCTGATGCAAACCATGGGTAAACTCTGTTGATACCTAATGATTTTTCATAGTCTGTTCTGACCAAAACCCCTCGGGCGCTTTTCACTAGATTCTCTTTCCTTCAATCTCAAATCTCAGGCTTTATCCCCTTTCTCCGACGTCAACGACATGTGACCATGGACTATGACCAGGCTCCTACTCAAAGGGAGCTTCGGAGCTCCAGGCGCTAGGCATTTTCACCTTCTCTTGTCGCATATTCCTCTAAGCCCCAAACTGCAAACATGGCTGGCATGATTAATGATTCTCACACCTCGGGCATCCAACGAGTGTGATTATCTCCGACTCTTGGCTCTTCAGGAGTTCTCGATTTAGCTTGGTCCAATTTCTTCAAAGGGTGATACCTCTGGACCTCCAAATCTACTAACACGTGTTCTCTCCAACCAACGGTGGAGATTGGCTCCACCTTCAGGACTTCGGTAGTTCTGCGACCACCTTATCTGAAATATATCAGAGCGCAATTTATCTGGAGTCTCAGATCTCGCTCCATGTGTCCCTTCCCAACAAAAATGACTGAGATGAGCTCCAGGCTTTTGAGCTTTAACGTTTTTACTCACTACTCACTTGGATTCCCCCAGAGTTCCTCTACTCCAGACTTCCAGATATTCTGCCACTTGTCTTTATTGACGATGGAAAGTCCTGATCCACTTTGGGATTTTGGGACTACACAATTCTGCTCCCCTATGCACTTTCAAAGGATTTAAGGCTCATGCACTTACCTCTGGATCTAATGACTGTTGGTCCTTCGCGCCCAGATCCGATGGCTGGGATCTATCTCTCTCCTCCACGTGCTCCTTGTTGGTGTCTGGACATGGAATTCAATGGTCCATATCTCCTCCTTTGCAGTTTATATGATGGCTGCTACAACTCCTCCATGCAAGATTTAGCTTTCTCCCAAAATTGGGAAAAAATTGCAAGTGTCAAAGGTTGCAGCCTTTGAGATTTCTCATGCGAGCCTAACTTTTGGGTCGTGACTTGTTCTTCTCCTTCTAATATTTTGGACTTGAAGTAAGTCCTTTTCCAACGCACAACTTATGCTCTCTTCAGTTTAAACCTGCATTGTCTTCACAATTTGAACCTGTGAAGGTCCTTGGCGTTTGTTCGTTGTGAAAAGTCTTTGTGCACACTTGCACTATCTCACCTGAGATTTGCAGTTTCTCGACCTTCCAAAAGGTCTTGCCCTTATTCTCCTCTTCAAAGGATTTTTGCGCCCTCCTGACACACTCTGTGCTCTCTTCCTCCAGAGCCTCAACCAACCCTTCAACATGATGTTGGCCTTGTGCACTCCTTACAAATCTTCATTCCTTGACAGTGTTCAACAACTCTGAGTTAGTTTCTCATCTGACAGATTTCTAGAGTGTTCAGTAACTCTGGGGTGACTTCTTCTTGACAGTTCTCTTCCTATGAAATCGAAATAGATTTCTCTTCTGCACACTTGCGCCCATTCAATTCCCTCCCCACAGAGCTTCACATAATATTAAACAATTCTGCTTTATGTTCCTTCTCTACACAATTCTCCCTCCATGGTGTTTCGTGACCTTGAGGCTCCTCCTGAGTCTAAGACTATCCTGGGGTGCGCTCTTGACATGTTCTTCTCTGAAATTGAAGCAGAGTTCAGATACACACTCTTTTTGTTGGCTCACAAAGTTTCCAGGACTTTGTCATGCACTCCTTGCATTTAGCCTAAAGAACCCATAACAATTTAACAAAATTCACAGCCAGAGAAATTCTATCCTTACCCTGCAAATGAAACCTATCACATACATAAACAACATACATCCACAAGCACACAGATAACATTCATTAAACACATAAATTGAAAAAAAACTTAGGTGGGAAAAATTTCTTTCTTTGTATTAATATGAATGTTTGTTTACAATGTGGACAATCTCGGACTACGACAGAGTCATGTCTCTCTCCTCTCCTTCTCCTCTACGAATTATGAATAATTTATTACGGTATTTTACAAAAGAGGGGATCCTCGAGCCTTCCCTCCAAGCTACACTAGTGGTGTCTAATCATCATTACAATGCCTAACTATTGAGGAAGAATAAACTGAATGAGCATCTAGTCTGAATCAGAGCTAGATTGGCCTACAACTAGACATTAAGGGAAAATCTAACTACTGCATGTATAAAGGAAATAACTCGCCTATGCTTGAGCCTTACAACATTTAATTTTCTTTTAATTACATTTAAATTTTAAAATTGAGGGAAAAATGAGAGGGATGGCGCCTCTCCCCTCCTTGAATGCGTTTTGATGTGCTAGATAGTTGGCACTTGTTTGAGGTGGAGAGATGCTTCTGCATCAAAATCCATTGCTGGGAAAATCATGAGCTCCTGCTCATGAGTTTCCTATACTCCATTATTGAAATCCACCTGGATCCCAAACTCTCCCTTGGAGTTGTCCACCTGCTCCTCTTCTTTCCTGCTTTTGTTGTTGCTTCCCTGCTGCTCTTGCATGTCCTCCTCTATTCATATTCCCCATGCTAAAATATTCTTGTATTGATCTCAACATGATCTCTATGATCTTCTATATCACCTCTTCCAGTTGCTCTACTGGTTGGCTCCTTCTTTGCATAATGCTCTGTTTCATATCCTCCTGTTGAACAAAGGTCAGATCAACCTTATCTCCCATCTTGTTTTCTTATTATATGGCCTTAACTTGCCACTTCCCTGCAGTTTCATATTTTTCATCTTCCTTACTCGAATTTTGTCCAGCCATCTCCTCTGACAACTAAACTTATTCTAGTTTTGTTGCTGGTACACTCCAAGCTTCCTCCAGTTTCTCCCCAGACTGGTATGCTCCTTCATTTGTTTCAAACTTAGCTTGATGGATGTGTTGAATTTGCACTATCACCCTTTTCTCCAAGGCTTCCAATTCTTCACACAGATAAGAAAAATCCATGTTGTCTTCTTCCTCTTTTGTTGTAGGCTCTAGTTCTGCAGTCCCTTCCTGTTCAGCTTCCTGGCTGAATATTCTGAGCAATTCTGTTAAATTCTCTTCTCCTTCTGCTACTGCTTGGGTAGGTTCTGATGTCTTCTCCTTCCTCTCCTTTATGACAGTCAGCATTGGATGTCCTTCTGCTACTACATTTTCAAAACATTCTCTGGCCTCAACTGGGCTATGTGGAAGGAATATCTCAATTCCCCCAATGATCATAATGCATTTCTGATCCTCCTCCATCATCTCTCCTTACTGATCCGAGCTCCTGATAATTTTAGATATCCTCACATCATCTCCCTTTCCCACATAGAAATATGGGATTTCATCACTACCCTCTTGACAGTCTATGAGATCTTCAGATGATCTCATCTTATTTTGCACCTGGCAATTTGAAAATTCACCACTTCCCTCCTAGCAGTTTATGACATCCTCCATTGATATCATCTCATTTCCCTCTTGGAAATATGCATTTCCTCTTCTTCCCTCCTGGAATTCTATGAGATCTTTGCTCAATCTTATCTCCTCATCACTAAGGTTTTCTCCAACTTCTGGCTCGCAAATGAAAACCTGCTCCTCAGTGTCACTGAGGGTTTCAAATTCACTCAACCACCTCCTCAACTATTGTTGATGTCTTCTGGCTAACAAATTCTAAACATGCCATTTTATTTTATGTTTCACGGGCCACTCGTACCTCCAATGTACCTGGAACTCTTGTTGCATCTCCAATGTTAGCCTATCGAGCTATGCTCTGATTTCCTCGAGCTCTTTATCTATCTGTGCCTTTCTTTTCTACTGGGGGAATTTTCTTTGACCATGCTTATGGCCTTCAATAGCCATTCTCTTTTCTGCCTCAGCCCACCTGGTTGTCTACTATCCACTCTGCAACTGAGAGTATCTCCATATTCTCCTTCAACCCACCTGGTTGTTTATTTGACTGTTGTGAACTTGTAGAAATCCTTCACACAGAGCATCAAAACTCTCCTTCCTTCACCTGCTATGTAAATATGAAAATTTAAGCTTCTGATACCATCCGATGATATCATATTATATCTTCCTACCTTTGCCTGCTATCCACAAGCAAAATCAAGCTTTGATACCACTTGATGGTATCAGATTGCCTCTCCTTGCCTACATAAATTTATTATGTGGCTCTGATACCACTTGATGGTATCATACAAAACCTTTTCCTATGTTTTGATACTACTTGATGCATCCCCCCTTCCGTCCTGGGGGTTTTGTGACCTCCCTGTCAAGGATATTCAAATTTCTAAGCCGAATCGACTCTTCGACCCCTACTAGAACCACAAAATATTATCCATAAGACTATAATTTATTCTTCGTGGTAAAAATAGTGAACAACGACCTCTAAACACTCGCAGAGTCTCTCAAGAGACCCCAATCCAAACTATGGGAAAAATCTGTTGATACCCAACTATTTCGGGCCCTTTTTTCTCCTCCTAGTGCAGGTCTGTGCTGACCTGAACCCCTCAGGAACTTTTCTCTAGCTTCCCATGCCTTCAATATAAAATATCAGGTTATATCCCCTTTCTTCAACATCAATGACATGTGACCATGGACTATGACCAGGCTCCTACTCAAAGGGTGCTTCCGAGCTCCAGGCTTCGTGCATCTTCACCTTCTCTTGTCGCCTATTCCTCCAAGCCTTGAACCATGAACATGAATGGCGTGATTGATGATTCTCACTCCTCGGGAATCCAATGGTTGTGATTATCTCTGACTCCCAGCTCTTCAAGAGTTCTCGATTCATCTTATTCCAATTTCTCTTAATGGTGATACCTTCGGACCTCCATATCTACTACCATGTGTTCTCTCTAACCAATGGTGGAGATTGGCTCTGCCTTTGGGACTTCGATAGTTTTGTGACCACCTTGTCTGAAATATCCTGGAGCATAATTCCTCCAGAGTCTCATATCTTGCTCCACATGTCCCTTCATATCACCAACAACTGATATGAGCTCTGGGTTTCGAAGCTTCAACAATTTTACTCGCTACTCACCTAGATTCCCCCGAAGTGCCTATGCTTCAGAATTCCATATCGTACACCACATGTCTCTCTTGATTATGTATTGTCCCGATCCACTTCAGGACTTTGATACTACACAATTTCACTCCCCTGTGCACTTTCAAAGGATTTAAGGCTCATGCACTTACCTCTGGATCCAATGGTTGTTGGTCCTTCATGCCCAGATCTGATGGCTGGGATCTGTCTCTCTTATCCATGCACTCCTTGTTGGTATCTGGATGCATAATTTGGTGGTCCATATGTCTTCCTTTTCAATTGATCTGACAACTGCTATTGTTCCTCCACACAAGCTTTATATTTCTCCCAAAATTGGGAAAAAATTGCAAGTGTCAAAGACTGCGACCTTTGAGATTTCTCCTGCGAGCGCGACTCTTGGGTATTGATTTTATCTTCTCCTTATGATATTTTGGACTTGAAGTAATTCTATATCTGGTGCACAACTTACACTCTCTTTAGTGTGAACCTACACTGTCTTTACAATTTGAACCTGTGAAGGTCCTTGGCCTCTGCTCGTTGTGCAGAGTCTTCATGCAGACTTTCACTATCTCACCTGAGACTTCCAGTTGCTCAGCCTTCCAAAATTTCTCAGCCTTATACTCCTCTTAAAATGATTTTTTTTCCCTCTTGGCACACTCTATGCTCTTTTCCTCCAAAGCCTCTACCAACCCTTCAACAGAATGTTGGCCTTCTACACTCCTTGAACAACTTCACTCCTTGAGAGTGTTTAGAAACTCCAAGGCAGTTTCTCATCCGACAGATTTCCAGAGTGTTTAGTAACTCTGGGGTGTATTCTTCTTGAAATTTCTCTTCCTCTGAACTTGAAACAGAGTTCTCATGTGCACACTTACACCTGCTCAATTTCCTCCTGGCAGAGCTTCAAAAAATCTTCTACAATTCTTCTTTTTGTGCCTTCTTTTCACAGTTCTCCCTCCAAGGTGTTCTATGACCTTGAGGCTCCTCCTGAGTCTGAGACTATCCTAGGTTTCACTCCTAGCATTTTCTTCTCTGAATTCAAAGAAAATTTCAGATACAGACTCTTTGTGTTAGCTCACAGAGTTTCCAGGACTTTGTCATGCACTCCTTGCATTTAGCCTAAAGAGCCCAGAACAATTTAACAAAACTCACAGCCAGAGAAATTATATCCTTATCCTACAGATGAAACCTATCACATACATATACAACATACATTCACAAGCACACAGATAACATTCTTCAAACACATAAACGCATAGAAAACTCATAGGCAGGAACAGTTGCTTTCTTTGTGAAAATATGAATGCTTGTTTACAATGTGGACAAGCTTAGACTACAAAAGAGTCTCACATCTCTCCCCTCCTTCTCCTCTATGAATAATGAATAATTGATTACGATATTTTACAAAAGAGGGGCTCCTCGAGCCTTCCCTCCAAGATGCACTAGTGGTGTCTAATCACCATTACAACGCCTAACTATTGAGGAATATTACATTAAATGAGAATATAACCCGAATCAGATACAGATCATCCTACAACTAGACATTAAAGGTGAATCTAACTACTTCCTATACAAAGGAAATAACTTGGCCATGATCGAGCCTTACAACATTTAATTTTCTTTTAATTACATTTAAATTTTAAAATTGACGACAAAATGAGAGTGTTGGTGCCTCTCCCCTCCTTGAATGTGCTTTGATGTGCTATATAGCTAGTGCATTGTTGAGGTGGAGCGATGCTCTTGCATAATAAGCAAATTGAAGTTCATAAAGAAAAATTCATCATAATGGAGGACATTTTTTAAGAAGAGACCCATAAATGGTATTCTCATATAGAGTACAATAAGAGGGAATAATCAAAGATGACTATGATTGTAAAAGGATAGAGTTCATATTTAAAATATGTCAATTAAAAAAAGTGGTAAAGAAAGAGAAAGAGAAACTAAGGTGGGACGTAGAAATCTAAGCATTGTACTTGAATGGAAGATGAAGTAGTCAATGTTAATATAGGAGGACTATCCCATTCTATGCATGAGACAAAATTGGATTAAATCCTAAAATAGAATATGGCCCCCAAATTGGAGTCCTATCTCACCTAATATGGAAAATCCTATTATCTATATTTAGGATGCACTCTAACCCTTTATTTGGGTACTAATGTAAGGAATTCCTACATACCAATCGCTTAGGTTGGTTGGGAGTAAAATTCCATTGTGGAACCAATATAATAAACCAATTATGATATCTAACCCAAAAATAAAGATGACATAAATAACAGGAGTGAAGTTGCAACCTAGAAGCAACAATAAAATGAGAAATTCTACTCATTCAAGGAAAAAATGACTTATTTATTATTCTTTGCCCATACCATTAATAAAATATTTAAACTGGTCCACTCAAGAATGAACACAACTCAAGGAATAAAATAAAACAAAAAAACACTAATTCATGTAGCCTTGTGGCTAACTAACTAGTACTCATGCTTACACACCACAAACCAATTATTTTATGATATATAAATGAAGAGGATCCCCTTAAGGTCTAGATGTTGATTTGGAAACCATCATATATGTGGGTGAATCCCCCTTGGTTGGATATCAAGAACAATCTACATATGTTCCTCCCTGTTCAGTTTGAAAGCATTCCCACTTTTATCCTGATGGAGGAATGAAAACATCGAAGAAGAATGATTGAATTCATTGATGACATTTGTTGTCAATAATGAATTCTCTAGAGTATGTGAAGCTAGAATATTATTATTGAGTTGTTGTGGGAATTCTATGCATTGACGATATTGAGAAAAAGAGAGCCAAGGAGATTACTAACGTCATAAAATGTGACATAAAAGAGGCATTGTAGTCCCACAATGTCTTTTAATATAGGAATGGCACTAGGGAGGGAGAATTTGATTGTGAGAAGTGCCCATGCCAATGAGTGTATGTCTACATTAGGAACTATGAATGCTATACAGAGTATGCATGTGGTAGTATATAGTGTTGGACCACTAATACTTCTTTGTTATAGAGGAAATATCTTGGAAATCATGTATATATTGATAGGAGAAGTCAATTTTGAGTCCACTTGTTGGATAAAGGAAACCACTTCAATTTAGTATTGAAGCAAGGACTGAAAAATAATTTGTCAAAGGAGGTCTAGGTGGGAAGGCCAAGGTCAATAAACTAAATTTTTCAATGACTTATTTCTAGAGAAAGACTTCAACTTCATTTTAGGAGTGGATTAGGGAGATCAAACGCAAGAGTCAGTGCATGTCAGAGTGGGATGGAACACCCAAAAAATCTGATCAAAATTGTTGTTATTGAAGATGAGTAGTCTAGGTGGGAATAAAGATAAGATAGTAGATATACAAATATATTCTAAATGACTATCGTTGAATATGAGTAGTTAGTGTGGGGAATGAATCGAAGGAACTAAAGCTACAATTTCTAGCCATGCATCCGAATACAAAATGTTTTGTGCATGTATGAAAAGAGAGTGGCATATTAAAGAAAAAAATAATGCATGTGTGAGCAAAAAGTATCAAGTGGAAACTGTCCTATCTAATATTGCTTGTTTTCAGTCAAATGAATTGTAAGTATGATATTCATTCTCATAACTTGCATCATAGAGTTGTGTTGTTTTGGGGGAGGATAATGTTCCAAACATTCCTTGCTAATAATTTCTTTAATAATCCTTATGATCAGAAAGAACAAGGAAGGAGATATAGGCTCTATGGGAGGAGGCTACTTGTGGGGATATTTATATGTATATATTCTAGAAATTAAATCATCAATCTAAGGGCTCATAAGCTTGTGATATGCAAGAAAATCATATGGAGGATAATAACCTAATCTAATATATATGTGTTGATGAAAACAACTAGAACTAATTAATCAAAACAATATTCTTTACTTGAGATTTTTTCTAATAGACGATGAATTAAATGACATGTATGTGTAGAAATGAAATTATTAACAATATATTGTTAGAGGGTGATCTGTTCCAATTTGTCACCAAGGATTTACAATGGGGCATGTTGATGTCTATAGTCTATTGCGTGTTGTATTTTAGATATCATTACTTGACATAGACATGGCATTTATGCTAAGGGCTAGGATATCCCTAGTCGCAACTTTCTTAATTTCAAAAAAGTGTATGAATCTAATACAATAACGATGATAACTATGCTATGCATACAATAAAGGAATAAATATATGTCTAATGGATTATCTTTGTTTCACAATCAAATGTTGAAGATTCAAGGAACTTTAATGTGCCCTGACAATTTTTTTTTTTAATTTGGGAAATTTGAGGTACATTACAGTCCCTTACTTTGTTTTTCCAAACTTCATGTAAACCTTCGAGGCAATTTTGTTTCTTGAGTCTTCTTCACATGTTCCCTTCTTGAATTTCCTGCAGGAGAAATGAACCCCTTCGCTCCAAGGGAGCTGAGGTTTTCACCATCATCATGATTAAAATCTTGTTTGTAAACTTTCATACCTTGGCCTCAACATTTTTCTCAACAAATTCATTATGACTAATTTTTTTTCCAAAGTATCATTTTTGATGTGCAACTCTTCAATAATCAAAATTTTGACTAACGTGGTGATGATAGAGGTGTTTATGTGGATTCCTAGAATTTATCTTGATTTGCTGAGACATATTATAATCCATATCTTAAGGGCTGAGATATAGAATTCTTGATGCCGAGAGAGGAGGAGAGAAATCATACCGATCAATCAATCAATCTTCCATGAAATAAATCATGATAACATTAATGAAGAATGCATGAATAAAGTACACCAAAAAAATATAAGAAAGAGAGAGAGAGATGGAGAATAAGGATTCTATTAAGATGAACCATTACATGCAATGAGGAAAATTTTAGGACCTCTTCTTCACAATCTAAACTCTCTTCCTATTTCCTTTTTTATAAGGTGTCTTCCTGACAAAGTCAACTTTGAACAACTAACTCCATTTATTACATGTTCATCATGCTCCCTTTTGCACTTATATGGATTTATGGATTTTAACATTTGAACATAGTCTATATTCCCCCCTAATATTCATATCAATCCTCCCCGCTTAGAAAATGATGGTCCCCATCATTTCACCCATGCTAAAAAGAGAAACCTCATTATCATATCATTATTATTACAATGTGCCAATGTCCAACTAAGAGAAGGGTTTTTTTTGGTTGAACCATAATCATGAGTTTGTGGTTGAGACATACCCTAGTTGACAATGGAATTGCACATGGGTAGAAAAATAAATAAATTTTAAATAAATATTGAAATTAGAAAAATGATATGGAAAACTCGTGACTTTGGGGGCTGTGAACATGCTTCTGCAAATTTATTCATAACTTCTGCTACAAGTGATGAATTCCAATTTCGTCAAAGACCCATTTGAGCTACTGAAGATATTTTTCCATAAGTATATGGAATTTGTTCTGAGGTGGCCCATGGAGTGAGAAAAATCTTGTTGAAGTGTCAGGTATGTGCAGTCATCTTTGAACACATACATGCATATCTTCAATAAATGATATCTCTCAAACCAGGAATCAAAACAAAATTCTTCTAAATACCCATTCGAGGTGATGGAAAAAAATTTCCTATGAGTTATGAAATTTTTTTTGAGGTACCCCATGGAGTGAGAAAAATATTTCTGAAGTCCAGGTACATGAGTTCATGTTAAAACAAAGACATGAAAATCTTCAATGAGTGATATCTCTCAAACCAAGAAACGAAACGAAATTTCATGAAATAACCATTCGGTATGAAGAAAAAAACTTTCTGATGAGCTATGATCAAGCCTATAAAACATTGTGTGGAGGTCAAAACATCTTTGTAAAGTTTGCAGAAGAGGGTTGTCTTGCAATCCATCCAAGACTCTGCTTCTATGGAGGTGATACGAAGAATGCAAAGGGTTTGTAGATAAGTATGGGATATTATAGAGGTCACAAAAACTCACCATGAAAATGTTGCAGAACAATGGATGTAGTAAATCCATGTATGGATTCTCCTGCAATGGTGAACAATGATTCGAAGGAAGAAAAACCATGTAGTGCCTATGGACCAATTGTGATGATCACAGTGTATGGCCCAACACAAGGATTCTGAGAGTACCAAAAGGATATTTGTTTTGGCTGCAAATATTTCAACCCACAACATGCTTCAAACCCTTATTCCTGTGGAGTGATAACCTTTCTCTGATAACATTAATTCAGATCTTGAGGAATGGGATCTAGAAGGCTTGATATCAAGAGAGGAGGAGAGAAATCATACTAATCAATCAATCAATATTCCATGAAATGAATCACAAGAACATTGATGAAGAATGCATGAACAAAGTACACCACAAAAATATAAGAAATAGAGAGAGAGTTGGAAAATAAGGATTCTATTAAGATGAACCATTACACGCAATGAGGCCAATTTTAGGACTTCTTCTTCCTGATCTAAACTCTCTTCCTATTTCCTTTCTTACAAGGTGTCTTCTTGACAAAGTTAATTTTGAACAACTAACTCCATTTATTACATGTTCATAATGCTCCCTTTTACACTTATATGTATTTATGTCTTTTTACATCCGAACTTAGACTATATGCTCCCCTAAGATTCATATCATATTACTAAGGATTTTCTGAAGGAAATATGGAAAATTGAGCTTGACATCAAAATCACAATGAAGCAATTATCGAATATTATATAAAAATGTTTTTGGCATACCTTCCCTCGTAGTTCAAGTATTTATGTGGGTTGCATAAGTGGTTCCACAATTTTTCTTTTAGACACGATCATGGTATACCCTTGGTACAGTCATCTTGTTGATAATTTGAATCGAGGAGTTGTGCACATACTTCCTTTACCCATATACAATATGCACCAATCACCGAGAAGAACCGTGGCATGGAAATGTTAGGACACACAGAATTGGAATCTCTACACTAAGTCGAATGATAGGAAAAAAATAGTAGTTTCAATTCATTGGTTATATGATGAAAGAGGGTCGATATAATATAGGAGAAGAGGTAGGATAACAAATGGTTGTTATAAGGGTGTGATGGAATCGCAATAATATCAAGTATTTAAACTTTCATAAAATTCCAGCTCTTTAAATGAAATAGGAAGAAACATAAATGTATTACCTCCAGTTACATTATTATTCATTTTCAAAGATACTTACATGGACGAAATGTGCATGATTGTAGGAAGACTTGGGGTTTTGAAGAGTGAACATACCAAGGATGTTGAAGATTGTTATTGAAATGGATTGATGATGTAGATGTTTGAAGTTTAAAATGGATACATCATGACGACTGGAGTTGGGGGGAATTATTTAACTGTTGAATTCATATAGTTCTTTCTTAATTCCGTCAAAACCGATATCAAACCATGAAAATAAAAAAAAACAAGCTACAAGATTCCCCTTAATCACTATAGAGATCCCATAACTGCAGGAACATGGGTCTCTAAAAAAATTCCTTTGGATGAATACCCTACAACTGTAATATAGTTGGAGGAAATGAATGTTTTTGTTGAAGTTGTGATCACACAAAAATCATTATTTATGCTATCATGGGGGAGATAATCTGATATGAAACTCTACACTTTAATTTGATCTATAATCAATGTTAAATATTAACTATGAATGTTGCAACTGAAGATGGTAGATGGAGTGGAATGATTTGTTGTTGAAGATGTATATATTGAACAAGTAAAAGGTTGATCTAACTTCTTATTACAAAATCTTGGAGTAGAATTATATGTACTAAGAATTGCTGCAGAAAAATTTGGGTTGAACTTTTTGTATAAAGTTTTGGTAGCAATCCATCTATACCCTTGAATTCACATAATTTCTATGTTGTCTAATAACATAGAATATCAACTAGAATGGAGATCCTATGTACATCTTTATTTACCAAAAATTGTACAATATATTTTAGAACCCAATATATTATATACAAATAATCTCAGAAATGAAATGCTATTGGAACATGAATAGGAACAAGAATATGAAAAACTACTACAAGAACTAAAAATTGAATGTTTCATGATTGTTTTGGTTGAATTGTTGAAAAATATTTTTCTTTACCCCCTTTATATACATTCCCTTCCATGTGAATAGGTTTTCTTGAAGTTGAACATGGAGAGGAATCCTTAGATTACTGACCATTGGTGCATGTCGTTAACCAACATGATATTACTCTCCATTAATGTTAATGAGAATCAAGGTACTTGAATGCATCCTGTCAAGCATGAATGGATGTGTTGAGGTCCACTAACTTGCAGGATTAACAATCAGGAGGAATTAATGCATTCCCATTGTTGTTAGCGAGCAAAATTGTCATTGAGGCATACAAGTTCCAAGGGATTATCAAAATCTCTTCTATTGGTACCCATATAATGAGTTGAAGTTGATGGTCCAAGATTGCTCGAAGGAGGGCCTTAGTGAATCCGCCATCATCCAACTCAATAGTCATAAAAAATGATTGAAGAACTATAAATGAAATATTCAACCAACAACTGTATGTATAATTTTATTGTCAACCTTTCTAGCTAGAAACCTAGTTTTCAAGAATGTTCGTGTCTAACTGCACTAGGAATATTTGTTTTCAATGTTAGACTTATTTTTCTCTCTATTGTTTTATTTGTTTGTTTATTTTTATACCTTATCCTAGTCTACTTGAAACAAAATAAAATTTCTTTCAAGCGTAGGAATACTTCCAATGAATCCATTTGTGTAACAGGATCTCAGTTAAACTCATATCCAAATTTAAAAAGTATACCTTGATAAGTACCGTGATATGAGAGGCCATCTACTCTTGTGGAGATAATGCCAAGAATTGTTGAAATATGGAGTGGTGTTGTGGCTTGATGACTGTTTGGAACCAAATTTCAATATATTCTTGATATCCTTAGATTTTGCTGGTCATCATCGCATGATATTCTTTTGAAAGGTGGTTTTCATGCTTCATAATGCACAAAGGAGTTGGGGACAAACATGCCAAAAATTCTTCGATCTATGGATCTAGTATTTGATCTTCATCAGATGTGGTCCATGCCTCTTCGATCTCTTCTATTTTCTCACAAGGACTACTAGAAGAAAATTCCAGATCCTCTTCTTGTAGAATATGTTCATGGATCCTCTGTTCCTCCACTAATTTATGAAATGCAAATTCATCCTTGGTAGAAATTTTGCGGTGTGGAAAAGGATTTGAGAATATCCTTGTGGTGGCATGTCCTTCCTTGCTCAACAAATTCTTTAGCACTCTTAATTTCATCTTGTTGGTTTGGAGGTCCTTCTCATAAATGGATTAGTATACATGGGTTCTTAATACACTTCAAATAATTGAACTCAATCTATTGACAGAATTAAAGGAGATTAACTACAAAAATACGTCACGTAATTTAACTAATGCGATTAATACTCATCTCTCACCAAGTCATCCTTTTACATGAATAAAAAAACACACTACATATAAAAAAAAATTAAAGAACTTAACTATGAGTTCCATAATCCTTTTAACATCTCCCTGACAATGATGCCAAAAATGTGGGGATATTTATATGTATAAATTCCATGCACTAAATCATCAATCCAAGTGATCGTAAGCTTGTAAGATGAAATAAAATTATATGTGGGATAATAGCCTAATCTAAGATCTATGTGCTAATGAAAAAACTAGAATTAGTTAATGCAAACAAGATTCTTTACATGAGCAATTTGCCAATAAACGAGGAATTAAATGAAAGTTATGTGTAGCAATGAAACTCTTAAAAATCTATTATTAGAGGGTACTTTATTACTATTCATGAACAAGGATTGACAATGAAGCATGTTGATCTGATCTTTCTGAAATTAGTTTTTCAATACACATAGAATAAAATGAAATTGCACTAAAGAAATAAATAAAAT
>JZKD02S0372030.1:103096-145951 GCA_000966675.3 Picea glauca | reverse complement strand
TGGATATAATTGAATGGTTTAAGTATAAGTTGGAAAAGGTTTTTAAATTGTACTTGATATTGATTCACCCCCCTCTCAGTATCAACAACACACATCGAAACTGAGAAACTAAGTCCCTCCAACTGGGCCTCCACCACATCAATCCTCCACCAAAGGAAGGATCATATAAAGGAGACAATGAGGTTCTCCATAAAAAATAAGGAACATATTGGGGTCTGAACAAGGGGTTCAAACATTCAAGGACAAAGGGATGCAGACTCAATATGAAGTAAAATTTCTCTAGAGTGTCTTTTCTCTCAAAGTTGAATTTTTGAATCCCTCGAGGCTTGGATATGACTCAATTTATTTCCTTCAAATGGAACTGAAGGGTCGAGTCAGAGTGTTTCCAGTATATGGAAGTTCAAGGAGCATGGATCCTGTGAAATAGCATGGAAACTCGACAAAATTTTTAATTTTGAGCACCAAACCTGATGTATGCATGATGTAGTGGAGAAAATTGTGTATGCAATTGTTTTGTAATTGATAGGGTGCATATATGTGGAAAAATATATATTTTTGGTTCTAGAAGGTACAAAAGGGGACTTTAAGTCTGCATAGGGAAATGAAAAGGCCATCCAAGAAAGTTGCATGGGGTGAGGAAAAATTTGTTGTAACATATGCCCCTTAATGTGTGAGTTCATAGGAGTAGCCACAATGGACAAAATACATTATAATTACCATAAGTCGAGTAATGGAGACTCAACTAGAATTTCTAGTTACTCATGAGAATACTGCAATCCATCATGACTTTGTACAGATGGATTCCATTTTGAATTACAATGTAGATCCATGTGGAAATATATCAAATAGTTTCTCATGGCCATGAATAGGCAATACAAAGTGCCATGGGTTGTCATAGTCACAAACAAGGCCAAAATCAATCCGAAGATATCCATATACAATGGAGTACAGTTTGATCTCCCATGATCACTAAAGTCATATAAGTATTTTTCCAATGAAAGAAAACAATAGGTTAGGAATGTTTCCACTGTCAGCTGGAGGTCTTCTACACTATCCACTGAAGGTGTAAGTCTACATCATGTGAATATAGGAGTTGAGTTTGAACACAATAAGACTTCATTTATTACCGGTCATTAAGGTATATTTTTAAGAAACATGAGAAAAACTACCGATAATGAAAGTAGGTACCAAGGCACCGAGTACATTCTACAAGTGTGAATAAGGGTGTTGAGGTCGAACACTTTAAGAATCCATCAATTAGGAGATATTGATGTATTGCCAACTATCAATGGAAGGAGAACCTGCCATTGATGATTGCAAGCCTTTAGGTACTCATAGGACTCTAGGCCTCATTTCTAGAATAGATGAGCTAAAGTCGATGGAAGGAGACCCACTGAAAGGAGAGCATTACAACATCTCAAATCAGTCAGCATGAGGTACAAAGAAATATCTTGATTATTAGGAGGATATTGGATGAATAGGATGTTCATGAACCAACAACCCTATGTGTCTCGTGTATGCACCAGATGAAACCAATGCACGAAAGAGACCCTCTGAATAACATTTAATAAGAAATACTACTTACAAATTCAAGGGAAACACCAATAAGGCTAATGGAATCCACAACATTGCATGAATCCCAATGTGTGAATATATTTATTTCCATCGAACACAAGGGAAACCCCTGAGTTAGCTACCAATGAGGAGATGTCATCTGTTGGGTTCAAGGTTACCTACCCATAATAAAAGTAGGACTAGGGTGCATGGTGGGAATACAACTTCATGTGACTTTTAGGTACACTGAGAGTATGGACGACATCCAAAATCAAGAGTTCTAAGAAATGGCTCACATGGGCTTATAGACATCCTTTGAACAATAGCATGAGAAATATGGATAAATTAGGAAGCATAGACTTGATGATAAAACTTCGTGATGTAGGAGGCATAAAAAAAATCTCCATAGGGACTAAAATAATAACCATTCAGAGGAGTAAATTGTAAGTAACAATATCATCTTCCTAAAGTAAATCTAAATCCAAACTTTGGATGAAAGTGGACTCAAAAATTTTGTTCTTTGTTCAAAGGTGACATAACTGTTGTCGATATGAGATAATATTATTTTCTCACCCATTTTTTTTTTCATAGGAAAATAAATGTTATGATACATGAGAGGAAATGAGTGTCAAGAATAAGAAACTAGCTCCAAACAATGGAACATACCTATGCTCAATGCAATGAAGTGCATGCGGGGAACTAACACTCGGGGGGATGTTTCCTCTTAGGGTATAGGGTGTCAAGCTACAAAGGATATAAAAAAGGCTTTGCTTGGATAATGATGAAAATTTTTCAGGTAAGAGGCTTATACGAGAAAGAAAGAACCAAAAATAGGCTCAATATTGTAAGAAAGATGATGGAATGTGATTACAACTTAACTCCAAATAATATATTTTTTAATAAATTTAGTCCCCTTGGCCCGAAAAAGTATAAAATAATACCCATGAGAACTCTTCTATCCAATGATGAATAGAATATTCCTTTTTCATAAGTAGTTTACTTGGTTTGAAAAAGGGTTAAACTCACACCAAATAAACGTCCTTTCAAATCCATTTAACGAGTGTGAAAGAGGCAATTTCACTCGACAATCTTTTCATTTTTTCGAGAGTTGGAAAAGAGGCTTAACCAAGACTTGGGGGGAGTCTCATAGGTAATGGTCATAATTATTGTGAGTAATAATTAGGGGTTCGAATGATAAGTCATATCGGACTATAAGGAACTCCTGGTCCTATGGAATAACTTCTGCATACACACCAAATGGCACAGATGATTTAACTAAGGTACCCATGTTTGGTAAGCCTCTACCACTTAATAAGGAAACTTCTTGTAGTAGTAAGAATGGTTTGTGTCACTAATAAATGGGTTCGTACCCAACGCGTATGGATCACGGTCATAGGATGATGCAAGAATGAAAAATGGAGTGACAACCTATCTTATATGTCAGTGAAAGAATATACTTATCGAAATCATGAACGTGTGGTATGATGTTGGAAAACTCAAAAAATCCTGGACAAAACCACCAAAAACTAACTTTTTCCACTGCACTATTATTCCATAAGGTAAAAAATTAGCACAAACTATATGAAATGGGCAAAACAAATTCTATTAATAGTCAAAATAAACCATTTTACCATACCATTTGAGTTTTTTCACCCACATAGTGCATTTTAGGCCATTTTCCCCACGATATTCAAGTGTTGGTTGTGGGAGATAATATCAATAGAAGAAACAAATTTTTGGACCAAGTAAGTGCCCATCCTCTCTATTTCACTTTCAATGGTTTAAATTTCAATTTTAGGCCCCGTTTTTTATTATTAGAGGGCATAATATGGAAATTAGGGCGTACGTGGGTCAAAGTTCATTGGGTCACATATACAATCCTATATACCTAGGAAAAGTGAAGCCTTCCCATGTATATGCATCCCTATACGTGAATTTTACCAATTTTCCTGTGTACAAGTCCGTGAACACATTTTTGAAAGGATTTAACTCGAAAAATGGCTTTTCCTTTGCAGGATGGTGATTGAATGTAGGGAGAGGGAGAATGAAGAGATATATGCAACAATGGGAAGAGATGTCGGGGCCCAACAAGATTTAAAAATATGTGGCCTTTATAAATTTTGGGCTCTCAAGGGAATGAGGGCGCAAGTGAGGTTACTCCAATTGCTAGTAAACAATTGGGATCCAGAGACAGAGTCATTCAAACTCGATGGGAAACAATTAAGGATTGAAGTGGATGAAATATATTTTATCACAGGATTGTCTTTCCAAGGTGAGGTAGTGAATCTCAAGGACCGAGGGGTTAGGGGTGGTATGACTGTGGAGGAGTACATTTCCATCCATTGTGTTGTTGGAACAGATAAATTAGGGATCCAACTCCCAAACAGAGTGATTGAGAACATGATTTTAAAGATCATCGTGCTTGTGCTTACACATATTTTAGGGTCAGTCACGTTGCACCAGCATCAAGGCCACTCATGTTTTATGTAGTTGAGTGTTTAATACCCATTGTTTATGATTGGTGTACCTCATTGTTGGTTAACATGAAGAGCCAGTTGAAATATTGTAAACAAGGGAAAAAGAGAAATTTTGGATTTGCATCCATTATTTTTATTTTTTTCTTTGAGAGGGTTCCAGGCTTGAGCTCTAGAGTAGATATTTATCCACATGGACAACATGATCCATACATTTCATGGTGTAACGATGTGATGAGGTGGCTAAGAGGTGGTAGGGTGCCAACCCCCTACAATTATGAGTTCTTTTTCTAGTGGTCATGATAGGTCATAGAAATTGACGATTACTCTTATGGCAGGATCAACTACAAAGGGGATCCAGACATTCCTTTGCCACCAGGTTCCTCCTATGGTGATATTGGTAAGAAATGTTTTTATATATTTCATTCTTTTGTGTTTTTCAATAAATAAAATAAAAATTGTATGGTATCAAGTATTAGTAATTTCTTTGTTATAGAGATGTAGGTCCATGATGTCCAGAGGGATTCCCACAACATTGACGAAGGAGACGAGGATATGAGAATGTAGGAGGAGATGCAGAGAGAGTGTTGCAGAATGTGTAGGGGAACCTGTCTTGATTGATGCATAGGATTCATATGGTTCAAGTGGAGGATCTTCCAGAGGCTATGCAATGACAGGTGGTGGGTGTACCCCATGTGTGTGTGCGAATCTTCCGGCATATCAAAAACACTGTAGTGTGCTATCATGATATGAATATGACGAAACATGTGTAGATGCCATGGTCATATTAGATACTGGACATATACTTATTTTGAGGGTGTGAGCCCCATTTTGTACTATGAAACCATATTTTTTGAGCTCGAAAGGATGAAATATAAAAATATTTTGTCTTCATGATTTACTTATATATGTTACAATGTGTACATCCATGTATGTGCTTTCTTTGCTCAGTTATGTGACAAATTCCAATATAAAATATAATTAGCATATGCATCAGATACATGATTAGAATTTCTAGGTATGTGATTATAAGTAAGAAAATCAAAGTAGCGTTCTAAAAGTAGTACCCGTAGAAATCGTTGGAGTAGAGTAGGATCTCGCAGACGATAACTCTCGTTTAACTGACATACGACTAACTGGGAGTCTAGGAAAACCTCTAAATACCAAACACCATGTGAAATGACATCGCATAATAGTTCTATAATGGTGTTATACTCAACCACATTATTCATTGACAAATCCGGATGAACACCACTTGAAGACACCAGTTGGCCCTCAAGTGAGTAAATGACCCAGGTGGCGGAAGCCATGCTCTGCATATGAGGAATGGTACTCACCGCAAGTCCTAAGTAAACTTAATACTTCGTTGACATCTACCAACCAATGGAAAAGTTGATAAGTAAGTCGATGACACAAAGGAAAATATGTATATACACTAAGATACACTAGTATACAAAAGTTTATTCCCAAGCTTAAGGGCTCAAGAATAATACCTTTTAAGGTAGAGCCCATTTATGGGCTCATCCAACATATTCCCTTCATAATCTTCCAATTCACAAGATCCTTTCTCTAAGACATGTCGCACGATATAAGGACTGTGCCGCATGGGGTTGAACTTGCATGCCCCCAATGACTCTTTGGCTTGGTCATACATGAGAACCATGTCACCCTCGGTGTACTGTCAAGGACAGATACAATTATCATACTAACCCTTAATACGTTGTTTATTTTCTTCGATGGTTGCAGATGAATCTTGACACTGCTCATCAAGACGCTTTAAGTGTACGAGGAATTCTTCAAGACTGGATGTGTCAAGTAGGAGCTCAATTTCCAACTTGAGGGAAAGGAATTCACATTCAATCAGAAGAATGGACTCCATGCCATGTGATAACTAAAAAGGAGATAAACCGACGGAAGTCTTTACCAAGGTTCTATATTCCCAAAGTGTAGGGTAAAGTATCAGATGCCAGTTAGATTTACTTTGGCTAACAATTTTTTGTAAGATGTGATTGAGAGATTTATTCACCGCCTCTACTTGTCCATTTTCCTAGGGATAATAAGGGGAAGAATGATCTTTCTTAAGCCCCATTTTTTATGCTAACTCTTTTAACATTTCACTTTGAAAGTGAATACCATGATCAGTGATAATCTCTCTTGGGATTCTGAGCCAGTCTACAGTTTGGTTGAATACAAAGAATGTTGCAGTCTTACTATCATATTTAATGGTAGGCATGGCCTCTGCCCATTTAGTGAAGTAATACATGGCCACGATGATATGTTGATTCCCCCCAGCCGAATTTGGGTTACAATCCATAAGATATACCCCCCTATTTGTGAAGGGACCGACGATGATGAATGTGTGAAGAGAGGCTGGGTGTGATCGCATTTTCTGGGCAAACACCTGGAAAGGGTGACATTTCTTGATAGCTTCAACACAATCTTTAAAAATTGATGACCAAAAATAACTGACTCGCAATAATTTTTGGGTTGTCATAATCCTGGATAAATTACTTCCATAATCCTTACTATGATATTCATTGAGAACAAAATCAAGCTCCTCGTGAATCAAGAAACAACGTAAAATATTCTCTACTCCTCGATTATACAAAGTGTGATCGACGATAAAGTAGTTTTTATCCTAATGACATATACGTCATCAATCGTCTCTCGACAAATGCTGGGATAGCTTCAAGGTTTGGAGATAAATTAGAATGTCTCCATACTAGGGATCCAAATATGAGATAAGAAAGATATGTTCATCCTCGAATGAATCGTCATGAAAAATGTACTCATCTAGTCGAGGGAAGTTTGATATCAACTCAACAAAAACTAGCGGTTTCTTAGACTTCACTGAAGTGAAATCAAGATCAAATTATGGAAAAATAATAATCCAATTATTGTATTTCCCCATATGATACGCCTGGTGAAGACTTATTGAAATTAATTGACATCTGCAACTACAGTAGTTTTGCAAAGTAATATATAATGTCGTAACCTTTGAACTACATGTACAACAACCAATGTTAGTTTCTCTACGTGAGAGTATTTAAGTTTAGGATTGACTAGGTTTTGACTGAGATAGTAGACAAGTTGATAATGGAGCTCATAGTCCTCCTGAACCAAAATCGTTCCAACTGTCATGTTGGACGCGACAATATAAATAAAATATTCTCTATTGTATTATGGAGGCTTCAATAGAGGTGTTGATACCAAATATTTCTTGAGAGAATCGAAAGATTCTTGTGATCACGCATCCCGTATAAATGGAGTATCATTCTTCCAAATATTCATGAAATCATTAGTTAAATTGGCATATTTAACTATGAACTGACGCTGGAAATTATTCTTCCCTTGTAAACCTTGAAGTTGTCGAATGTTGCATGGGGGAGGCAATCCAGGTATTGCCTCAACCTTCATAGGGTCTACCATGATCCCATGCTCAGACACTAAGAATCCTTAAACATGGCTAGACCTAATGCATAATATGCACTTGTGAGGGTTCAACCGAACGTGATTGTAACAACATCTCTCAAATATTGATCGAAGGTGAATGCAGTGATCTACTCTCTTGCGAGAGTGAGCAACAAGACCGTCTAGGTAAAGCAAAGGTCATGGCGCGTTGGAAGATTAATATGACGGTTTTAAGGCCAAAATGAATTTCATGATATGAAAAATTACCCCAAGGACAAATAAATGTCATCTTATGCTGATCCTTGGGTTTGATTTGAATTTGATTGTACCCTAAAAATCCATCCATAAAAGAAAATATTTTTCTTCCTATGGACTCATCAAGAATATGGTCAATAAAAGTAGTCAGGAAGTTGTGTTTAGGACAAGCATTGTTCAAGTCTTTAAAATCCATACATACGCAGATGGTTCATTGGTTTTTATTCAAGGGAATAGGTTTGGACACCCATTTAGTCAAGGGAACCAAATAGATGAAACCATCATTCAGTATCTTCTCTACTTCTTCCTTAATAGTAGGGGCCTACCTAGGATTAATCACTCTAATATGTTTTTGAACAATTATGACATCTAGATAAGTCTTAATATCATGTTTGACAATGTTGTGCTCGATCCGTCGCATCTCTTCATATGACCAAGTGAATACATAACAAAATTCTTTGAAGATATAGGTATAGATCTGAATTTCTCCAGGCAAACAATCTACACCAATATATATGTTCTCAATTTTTCCACGAATTCGAGAGATTTCGATCTGTATATTTTAACCTTGTACAATATTTACTACAAAATTTTTTTTAGTAAAAGAACAGAAAAGATATAATGGAAAATGCAAACATTACATAGAGATTTTTACCCTGGAAACCCAAACTGGGAAAACCAACGTATTATATATTCATTCAAAGTGATACATTGTTTACAGTACAATATACATATAGATCCATCGACATCCAAAACCCTAACCCAATGACATAGTTTAGTCAACAACCCTAATTCCTTAACCGGAAATAGAAAACCATCAACAAAAACCATGTGCTGAAAAATCGCCAATCAATGGACATGAAAAATCGAGGCAACATGGAAAACGAGGCAAATATGTGACACATTTCTTGAGGAAAAAACCATTTCTCGGGGGTGCTTCCCACAAACCCCCCGTGCAGGGGGTTTCGTCCCCTTTCACCCCATAAGGAGGGGCCTAGAGACCCCCCCCTTGAAACCCCTCTGCGGACCTGGCACAACGTAGACACTACTACTCGTGCAAAGAATATAACACATACCCAACATTCTCACATTGGTTGTTTTCTTTGCATACAAGGGGTTACAGGGTTACATAGTCAAAAATACATGGAATAAATGCCCATGGATCCTCTACACCAAGAGAGCTTCTCAGTGCTCACAAATATTTTTATTGAATCTGCAACATTCTTCAAAGTATCCACCTTCATCAACGATACTTTCTTTTCTTCAACCATGTCTCTCACAAAGTGATATTAAATATCAATATGCTTTGTTTTTGAATGATAAGTCAGGTTCTTCGCAAGAAAAATTGCACTATGACTATCACAATCTATCCTTACATCTTGTTGTAGCAACCCAATACTTGAACACAATCTTTGTAACCGTACCTCTTCCTTACTTGCATGAGTGGCTACCATGTATTCAACTTCTATAGTTGAAAGTTCCACTACAACCTGTTTTTTGCTCATCCAACTTATTTCTCCTCCAAACAGGTTAAACACATACCCACTTGTAGATCTCCTAGGATCCATATGTCCATCCTAGTCTGCATCCACAAAGCCATGTATATCCAACACTGTGTCCAATCCTGGTCTTCCATGGTATCACAATTTATAGCTAGCAGTGCCACGTAAATACCTGAAAACCCTTTTTACTATTGTCCAATGCTCCTTCCTTGATTTTGACATATACCTGCTCAAAACTCCCATTGCATGTGAAATGTTTGGTCTAGTACATAACATTGAGTACATCAAGCTGCCACCTGCACTCACGTATGGAAAACGAGACATGTCGTCCTCCTTTTCCTGTGTCTTGGGAAACTGATCCACAAATAAATTTACACAAATAGGAATAGGAATCTTGACTGATTTAGATTCCTGCATATTAAACCTCTACAATATTGTGTCGACATATTTTCTCTAATTTAACTAGAGTTTCCTCTTTTTCCAATCTCTTTTAATTTCCATGCCCAAAATTAAATTTGAAGCACCAAGATCATTCATGTAAAATTTAGAGGACAACTGAATTTTCTCATCCTGGATAATATTCTTGTTGTTTCCTATCAGCAACATTTCATCCACATACAAGACCAAATAAATAAAATGATCACAATAATTTAAAATACACACAATGATCCTCTTTACTTCTTATGAAGCCAAGTCCCATCATATAAGTATCAAAATTTTGATAACACATCCTTGGTGATTTTTTAAACCATACAGGGACTTTTTAAGCTTGCATAACATCTCCTTATTTCCCTTCACAATAAATCCTTATGGCTTCTTCATATAGATTTCTTCTTCTAGATCCCCATGTAGGAATGTTGTCCTCACATCCATATGTTCTACTTCAAAATCAAATGCAACAACAACATATAACATAAATCTTATAAAGGTTAACTTGGTAACAGGAGAAAAAAGCTCACCAAAATCAATTCTCTCAACCTGGTAATAAAAATTTTCTACTAACCGAGATTTGTATTTCTCCACTTTTCCTTATGCATTTAGCTTCTTTTTAAATACCCATTTGCTAACAATGAGATTTCTTCCAGTCGAAAACTCCACTAGATACCAAGCCTCATTCTTATACAAGGATGTCATTTCTTCATCCATGGCCTTTTTCGAGAGATTTCCATCCTATAAATCCACTGCCTCGATGACACTTCTAAGATCATCATCATTAATAGACAAAAAAAAACTTGAACGGAAATCAGATGGAGTATACCTTTCCGGTAGCCTCGTTTTTCGAACCCATCTCCTCGATACTGGAGTATGAGGATCTTCTTCTTCTGATTCCTATTCTTCTGTAGAGTCTGATTCATCATCCTTTAAATAAAACTCTATTTTCTTTGGTTATTCCTTACTTGGTAAGACTTCTTGTTTAACAACATCCTTCATTTCTATTAATACCACATCTCGGATATAGACTACCTTCTTAGTTTCTTGGTTCCAATGCTTAAAATATTTGAGACCATCTTTATTCCCACTAAAGATACACTTTTCAAACTTCTTATCTAGATTACTATTGTTTTCCTTTGGAACATGAACATATGCATCACAACCAAATACCTTGATATGTGTGAGATAAGGTTTCTTACTAGTCCATACCTCTTATGGAGTATTTTCATCCCACACTGATGAGGGTGATCTGTTGACCAGGCAACATGTAGTACCCACTGCCTCTGCCCATAATTATTTCCCTGACCCAACACCATTGAGCATGCACCTTGATTTATCCATCATATTCCTATTCATCCTTTCTGCAACTCCATTATGATGCGGTGTATATGCAATAGTCTTTTGCTTTTCTATACCGCACTTCTTCTAGAATTCCTCAAATTCATTCCCGCATAGCTCTCCGACATTTTCTGTCCTCAACACCTTAATTATTTTCTCTATTTGATTCTCAACAAGAGACTTAAACTCTTTAAACTTGTCAAAGACTTTAGATTTATTCCTAGGGAAATATATCCAAGTATTCCTTGAGAATTCATCTATAAATGAAACATAGTACACAGATTTTCCCAACAATGGGACTGATACAGGTCCAAAAACATCATTGTGAACTAGCTGTTAAATTCCTTCTTCCCTCGTTGCACCAGAGGGGAATCTTACCTGATTCTTCTTCCCATATACACAATGTTCACAGAAATCAAAATCCAGAGAGTAAGACATACCTTCAACCATGCCTTTACTATGTACTAGTTGAATACCCTTCTCTCTGATATGCCCCAGTCTTTGATGCCACAACATAACATTTTCTCCAAAGACTGTAGGAGTTATTTATTCTTCAACTCCAATATCAGGAACAATGGAACTATTACACCCATCACTAATGGTTCCTCCTTGCATATTATACATAGTTCCAAACTGAACTCCCTTCAACAACACCATTTCTCCTTGAACCATCATGTAGGTTTCCTTTTCAAATATTGTTTTTACCTCTGCATAGTCCATTTTTCTTACATAAATAAATTTTTTGTCCAATATTGGGATGTGAAGAACACCAGGTAGTGTTATAATCCTTCCATCTATGGGCCTCAACTTGACTTTTCCTCGACCTATGATTTTGGTTGTCGATTCATCACCTAGGAAAACATTACCTCCATCATACCTTTCATATTCACAGAACCACTCCCTATGGGGAGTCATATGAAAGGATGCACCTCAGTAAATAAACCATGTTTCATGATGTGCATGTGTTCTTGAAGAAGCCACATACACATCCCCTCCTTCCTTGGAGGTCTTTTCTTTTGTAGAAGGATATTCTTTAGATCCCTTATTTTTCAAACCTTTGGGTCTACACTGCTTCTTGTAGTGCCCCTCTTTTCCACATCTCCAACATCCCTTTGCAAACTTTCCGGGAGATTTAGATCTACCCTTAGACTTAGATATCCCACTTGATAACTAAGATCTATTTATTTCCTAGGAGCATCCTTTTGAAAACAATGTGTCTGTTCTCTATCCCTCCACATTCTTGTGTCTCATCTCCTCCGACAACAAGGATGAGACCACTTCATCAAAATTCAAGGAAGTTGTATTACTAGTGGCCACAACTAGACTATCCCATGAGTCTGGTAAAGAACACGGTAAAATGATACACTTATCTTCATATGAAATTTTAATCTCAATAGACACTAATTGACTTACCACGATATTGAAGGCGTTCAAATTCTCTGCCACTGAGTCTCCATCTCTCATCCTCAGGTTATATAGCTTATTTCTTAGGAATAATTTATTTACTAGGTGTTAACACTCTGTAATTTTCCCAAGGCTAAGGAGGAAATCACTGAGGTAACATCAAACCACTTAGTGTATTGGATCTATCCCTCCAAGACTCAGAGAGGGCTCTATATGTCTGATATAGCTCTGTTTATTGGGAATTTTAGGCTAGTTATTACTATACATAGGTTTTGATTTAAAGAATTGGGTAGGGGCAGAAAAGAGGAACCATTGGGAAATGGATTCAAAAGCTAAGGTTCAATCAAAGAAAAGTTCTATAGATAGCCTTACAGGCAAAGGTAGACACTCTTGTTAGATTCTTTGAGTTTTATTTTGAATTTGGAGGAGAAGATGAGAGGACCAGGCAATAACATGGAAATCAACAATCTTGAAATTAACCATTGAGCAAAAAACATTGACAATTATGTCAAAGCCAGAAAAATAGTGTATTTCTCAAAAAATTATGTTCTTTGAACCTCTTTGAATAATTCAGAATATGAATAACCTAAGAAATACAATGGAAACAAATTATAGTGAATAAGAAAAACATCACCACCAAGATTGACACATGAATCCTGTAACTGTTGTGACTGTATTATTGGATTGATGAACATAGGAGGCTCTGTGAGTTGTTTTATAAAAAAAAATCATGGTCCCAACTAATTAACCCACAATACCTCGAATTCATAAGTATTTATACAAGTTATTTCCAAATATCTGGTCATCAATAACCATGATATTACTCCAAAAAAATTTAAACTGATAGTATCTTTGACCATTGCCTATGGATGTTTCTGA
The DNA here is from genome assembly GCA_000966675.3 of Picea glauca. Taxonomy (NCBI): domain Eukaryota; kingdom Viridiplantae; phylum Streptophyta; class Pinopsida; order Pinales; family Pinaceae; genus Picea; species Picea glauca. The sequence goes on along the minus strand of JZKD02S0372030.1, from coordinate 132,702 downwards.
AAATTTTGTGCTCGAATATCTGGAGATGATTGGGTACATGATGATTATTTTCTGATAGATGTCTTGTATCATATGAAATCTAGAGTGATGTTGAAACTGTGCCTACGAACTCTGCCACCTATAAGTTCACTGCTTCCCGAAATTCTGAAAAAAATAGGGTCAACGAAAGTGTCCTTTTCTCCCACTATGAGATGTCTGTGTAAAAAAAGGGATTTTTTTTTGTATATGATCTTGTGATGAACAAAAACCTCTTTCGGTTTTTCNACTTCGTTGACATCTACCAACCAATGGAAAAGTTGATAAGTAAGTCGATGACACAAAGGAAAATATGTATATACACTAAGATACACTAGTATACAAAAGTTTATTCCCAAGCTTAAGGGCTCAAGAATAATACCTTTTAAGGTAGAGCCCATTTATGGGCTCATCCAACATATTCCCTTCATAATCTTCCAATTCACAAGATCCTTTCTCTAAGACATGTCGCACGATATAAGGACTGTGCCGCATGGGGTTGAACTTGCATGCCCCCAATGACTCTTTGGCTTGGTCATACATGAGAACCATGTCACCCTCGGTGTACTGTCAAGGACAGATACAATTATCATACTAACCCTTAATACGTTGTTTATTTTCTTCGATGGTTGCAGATGAATCTTGACACTGCTCATCAAGACGCTTTAAGTGTACGAGGAATTCTTCAAGACTGGATGTGTCAAGTAGGAGCTCAATTTCCAACTTGAGGGAAAGGAATTCACATTCAATCAGAAGAATGGACTCCATGCCATGTGATAACTAAAAAGGAGATAAACCGACGGAAGTCTTTACCAAGGTTCTATATTCCCAAAGTGTAGGGTAAAGTATCAGATGCCAGTTAGATTTACTTTGGCTAACAATTTTTTGTAAGATGTGATTGAGAGATTTATTCACCGCCTCTACTTGTCCATTTTCCTAGGGATAATAAGGGGAAGAATGATCTTTCTTAAGCCCCATTTTTTATGCTAACTCTTTTAACATTTCACTTTGAAAGTGAATACCATGATCAGTGATAATCTCTCTTGGGATTCTGAGCCAGTCTACAGTTTGGTTGAATACAAAGAATGTTGCAGTCTTACTATCATATTTAATGGTAGGCATGGCCTCTGCCCATTTAGTGAAGTAATACATGGCCACGATGATATGTTGATTCCCCCCAGCCGAATTTGGGTTACAATCCATAAGATATACCCCCCTATTTGTGAAGGGACCGACGATGATGAATGTGTGAAGAGAGGCTGGGTGTGATCGCATTTTCTGGGCAAACACCTGGAAAGGGTGACATTTCTTGATAGCTTCAACACAATCTTTAAAAATTGATGACCAAAAATAACTGACTCGCAATAATTTTTGGGTTGTCATAATCCTGGATAAATTACTTCCATAATCCTTACTATGATATTCATTGAGAACAAAATCAAGCTCCTCGTGAATCAAGAAACAACGTAAAATATTCTCTACTCCTCGATTATACAAAGTGTGATCGACGATAAAGTAGTTTTTATCCTAATGACATATACGTCATCAATCGTCTCTCGACAAATGCTGGGATAGCTTCAAGGTTTGGAGATAAATTAGAATGTCTCCATACTAGGGATCCAAATATGAGATAAGAAAGATATGTTCATCCTCGAATGAATCGTCATGAAAAATGTACTCATCTAGTCGAGGGAAGTTTGATATCAACTCAACAAAAACTAGCGGTTTCTTAGACTTCACTGAAGTGAAATCAAGATCAAATTATGGAAAAATAATAATCCAATTATTGTATTTCCCCATATGATACGCCTGGTGAAGACTTATTGAAATTAATTGACATCTGCAACTACAGTAGTTTTGCAAAGTAATATATAATGTCGTAACCTTTGAACTACATGTACAACAACCAATGTTAGTTTCTCTACGTGAGAGTATTTAAGTTTAGGATTGACTAGGTTTTGACTGAGATAGTAGACAAGTTGATAATGGAGCTCATAGTCCTCCTGAACCAAAATCGTTCCAACTGTCATGTTGGACGCGACAATATAAATAAAATATTCTCTATTGTATTATGGAGGCTTCAATAGAGGTGTTGATACCAAATATTTCTTGAGAGAATCGAAAGATTCTTGTGATCACGCATCCCGTATAAATGGAGTATCATTCTTCCAAATATTCATGAAATCATTAGTTAAATTGGCATATTTAACTATGAACTGACGCTGGAAATTATTCTTCCCTTGTAAACCTTGAAGTTGTCGAATGTTGCATGGGGGAGGCAATCCAGGTATTGCCTCAACCTTCATAGGGTCTACCATGATCCCATGCTCAGACACTAAGAATCCTTAAACATGGCTAGACCTAATGCATAATATGCACTTGTGAGGGTTCAACCGAACGTGATTGTAACAACATCTCTCAAATATTGATCGAAGGTGAATGCAGTGATCTACTCTCTTGCGAGAGTGAGCAACAAGACCGTCTAGGTAAAGCAAAGGTCATGGCGCGTTGGAAGATTAATATGACGGTTTTAAGGCCAAAATGAATTTCATGATATGAAAAATTACCCCAAGGACAAATAAATGTCATCTTATGCTGATCCTTGGGTTTGATTTGAATTTGATTGTACCCTAAAAATCCATCCATAAAAGAAAATATTTTTCTTCCTATGGACTCATCAAGAATATGGTCAATAAAAGTAGTCAGGAAGTTGTGTTTAGGACAAGCATTGTTCAAGTCTTTAAAATCCATACATACGCAGATGGTTCATTGGTTTTTATTCAAGGGAATAGGTTTGGACACCCATTTAGTCAAGGGAACCAAATAGATGAAACCATCATTCAGTATCTTCTCTACTTCTTCCTTAATAGTAGGGGCCTACCTAGGATTAATCACTCTAATATGTTTTTGAACAATTATGACATCTAGATAAGTCTTAATATCATGTTTGACAATGTTGTGCTCGATCCGTCGCATCTCTTCATATGACCAAGTGAATACATAACAAAATTCTTTGAAGATATAGGTATAGATCTGAATTTCTCCAGGCAAACAATCTACACCAATATATATGTTCTCAATTTTTCCACGAATTCGAGAGATTTCGATCTGTATATTTTAACCTTGTACAATATTTACTACAAAATTTTTTTTAGTAAAAGAACAGAAAAGATATAATGGAAAATGCAAACATTACATAGAGATTTTTACCCTGGAAACCCAAACTGGGAAAACCAACGTATTATATATTCATTCAAAGTGATACATTGTTTACAGTACAATATACATATAGATCCATCGACATCCAAAACCCTAACCCAATGACATAGTTTAGTCAACAACCCTAATTCCTTAACCGGAAATAGAAAACCATCAACAAAAACCATGTGCTGAAAAATCGCCAATCAATGGACATGAAAAATCGAGGCAACATGGAAAACGAGGCAAATATGTGACACATTTCTTGAGGAAAAAACCATTTCTCGGGGGTGCTTCCCACAAACCCCCCGTGCAGGGGGTTTCGTCCCCTTTCACCCCATAAGGAGGGGCCTAGAGACCCCCCCCTTGAAACCCCTCTGCGGACCTGGCACAACGTAGACACTACTACTCGTGCAAAGAATATAACACATACCCAACATTCTCACATTGGTTGTTTTCTTTGCATACAAGGGGTTACAGGGTTACATAGTCAAAAATACATGGAATAAATGCCCATGGATCCTCTACACCAAGAGAGCTTCTCAGTGCTCACAAATATTTTTATTGAATCTGCAACATTCTTCAAAGTATCCACCTTCATCAACGATACTTTCTTTTCTTCAACCATGTCTCTCACAAAGTGATATTAAATATCAATATGCTTTGTTTTTGAATGATAAGTCAGGTTCTTCGCAAGAAAAATTGCACTATGACTATCACAATCTATCCTTACATCTTGTTGTAGCAACCCAATACTTGAACACAATCTTTGTAACCGTACCTCTTCCTTACTTGCATGAGTGGCTACCATGTATTCAACTTCTATAGTTGAAAGTTCCACTACAACCTGTTTTTTGCTCATCCAACTTATTTCTCCTCCAAACAGGTTAAACACATACCCACTTGTAGATCTCCTAGGATCCATATGTCCATCCTAGTCTGCATCCACAAAGCCATGTATATCCAACACTGTGTCCAATCCTGGTCTTCCATGGTATCACAATTTATAGCTAGCAGTGCCACGTAAATACCTGAAAACCCTTTTTACTATTGTCCAATGCTCCTTCCTTGATTTTGACATATACCTGCTCAAAACTCCCATTGCATGTGAAATGTTTGGTCTAGTACATAACATTGAGTACATCAAGCTGCCACCTGCACTCACGTATGGAAAACGAGACATGTCGTCCTCCTTTTCCTGTGTCTTGGGAAACTGATCCACAAATAAATTTACACAAATAGGAATAGGAATCTTGACTGATTTAGATTCCTGCATATTAAACCTCTACAATATTGTGTCGACATATTTTCTCTAATTTAACTAGAGTTTCCTCTTTTTCCAATCTCTTTTAATTTCCATGCCCAAAATTAAATTTGAAGCACCAAGATCATTCATGTAAAATTTAGAGGACAACTGAATTTTCTCATCCTGGATAATATTCTTGTTGTTTCCTATCAGCAACATTTCATCCACATACAAGACCAAATAAATAAAATGATCACAATAATTTAAAATACACACAATGATCCTCTTTACTTCTTATGAAGCCAAGTCCCATCATATAAGTATCAAAATTTTGATAACACATCCTTGGTGATTTTTTAAACCATACAGGGACTTTTTAAGCTTGCATAACATCTCCTTATTTCCCTTCACAATAAATCCTTATGGCTTCTTCATATAGATTTCTTCTTCTAGATCCCCATGTAGGAATGTTGTCCTCACATCGATCTGTTCTACTTCAAAATCAAATGCAACAACAACATATAACATAAATCTTATAAAGGTTAACTTGGTAACAGGAGAAAAAAGCTCACCAAAATCAATTCTCTCAACCTGGTAATAAACATTTTCTACTAACCGAGATTTGTATTTCTCCACTTTTCCTTATGCATTTAGCTTCTTTTTAAATACCCATTTACTGACAATGAGATTTCTTCCAGTCGAAAACTCCACTAGATACCAAGCCTCATTCTTATACAAGGCTGCCATTTCTTCATCCATGGCCTTTTTCGAGAGATTTCCATCCTATAAATCCACTGCCTCGATGACACTTCTAAGATCATCATCATTAATAGACAAAGAAAAATTTGAACGGAAATCAGATGGAGTATACCTTTTCGGTAGCCTCGTTTTTCGAACCCATCTCCTCGATACTGGAGTATGAGGATCTTCTTCTTCTGATTCCTATTCTTTTGTAGAGTCTGATTCATCATCCTTTAAATAAAACTCTATTTTCTTTGGTTATTCCTTACTTGGTAAGACTTCTTGTTTAACAACATCCTTCATTTCTATTAATACCACATCTCGGATATAGACTACCTTCTTAGTTTCTTGGTTCCAATGCTTAAAATATTTGAGACCATCTTTATTCCCACTAAAGATACACTTTTCAAACTTCTTATCTAGATTACTATTGTTTTCCTTTGGAACATGAACATATGCATCACAACCAAATACCTTGATATGTGTGAGATAAGGTTTCTTACTAGTCCATACCTCTTATGGAGTATTTTCATCCCACACTGATGAGGGTGATCTGTTGACCAGGCAACATGTAGTACCCACTGCCTCTGCCCATAATTATTTCCCTGACCCAACACCATTGAGCATGCACCTTGATTTATCCATCATATTCCTATTCATCCTTTCTGCAACTCCATTATGATGCGGTGTATATGCAATAGTCTTTTGCTTTTCTATACCGCACTTCTTCTAGAATTCCTCAAATTCATTCCCGCATAGCTCTCCGACATTTTCTGTCCTCAACACCTTAATTATTTTCTCTATTTGATTCTCAACAAGAGACTTAAACTCTTTAAACTTGTCAAAGACTTTAGATTTATTCCTAGGGAAATATATCCAAGTATTCCTTGAGAATTCATCTATAAATGAAACATAGTACACAGATTTTCCCAACAATGGGACTGATACAGGTCCAAAAACATCATTGTGAACTAGCTGTTAAATTCCTTCTTCCCTCGTTGCACCAGAGGGGAATCTTACCTGATTCTTCTTCCCATATACACAATGTTCACAGAAATCAAAATCCAGAGAGTAAGACATACCTTCAACCATGCCTTTACTATGTACTAGTTGAATACCCTTCTCTCTGATATGCCCCAGTCTTTGATGCCACAACATAACATTTTCTCCAAAGACTGTAGGAGTTATTTATTCTTCAACTCCAATATCAGGAACAATGGAACTATTACACCCATCACTAATGGTTCCTCCTTGCATATTATACATAGTTCCAAACTGAACTCCCTTCAACAACACCATTTCTCCTTGAACCATCATGTAGGTTTCCTTTTCAAATATTGTTTTTACCTCTGCATAGTCCATTTTTCTTACATAAATAAATTTTTTGTCCAATATTGGGATGTGAAGAACACCAGGTAGTGTTATAATCCTTCCATCTATGGGCCTCAACTTGACTTTTCCTCGACCTATGATTTTGGTTGTCGATTCATCACCTAGGAAAACATTACCTCCATCATACCTTTCATATTCACAGAACCACTCCCTATGGGGAGTCATATGAAAGGATGCACCTCAGTAAATAAACCATGTTTCATGATGTGCATGTGTTCTTGAAGAAGCCACATACACATCCCCTCCTTCCTTGGAGGTCTTTTCTTTTGTAGAAGGATATTCTTTAGATCCCTTATTTTTCAAACCTTTGGGTCTACACTGCTTCTTGTAGTGCCCCTCTTTTCCACATCTCCAACATCCCTTTGCAAACTTTCCGGGAGATTTAGATCTACCCTTAGACTTAGATATCCCACTTGATAACTAAGATCTATTTATTTCCTAGGAGCATCCTTTTGAAAACAATGTGTCTGTTCTCTATCCCTCCACATTCTTGTGTCTCATCTCCTCCGACAACAAGGATGAGACCACTTCATCAAAATTCAAGGAAGTTGTATTACTAGTGGCCACAACTAGACTATCCCATGAGTCTGGTAAAGAACACGGTAAAATGATACACTTATCTTCATATGAAATTTTAATCTCAATAGACACTAATTGACTTACCACGATATTGAAGGCGTTCAAATTCTCTGCCACTGAGTCTCCATCTCTCATCCTCAGGTTATATAGCTTATTTCTTAGGAATAATTTATTTACTAGGTGTTAACACTCTGTAATTTTCCCAAGGCTAAGGAGGAAATCACTGAGGTAACATCAAACCACTTAGTGTATTGGATCTATCCCTCCAAGACTCAGAGAGGGCTCTATATGTCTGATATAGCTCTGTTTATTGGGAATTTTAGGCTAGTTATTACTATACATAGGTTTTGATTTAAAGAATTGGGTAGGGGCAGAAAAGAGGAACCATTGGGAAATGGATTCAAAAGCTAAGGTTCAATCAAAGAAAAGTTCTATAGATAGCCTTACAGGCAAAGGTAGACACTCTTGTTAGATTCTTTGAGTTTTATTTTGAATTTGGAGGAGAAGATGAGAGGACCAGGCAATAACATGGAAATCAACAATCTTGAAATTAACCATTGAGCAAAAAACATTGACAATTATGTCAAAGCCAGAAAAATAGTGTATTTCTCAAAAAATTATGTTCTTTGAACCTCTTTGAATAATTCAGAATATGAATAACCTAAGAAATACAATGGAAACAAATTATAGTGAATAAGAAAAACATCACCACCAAGATTGACACATGAATCCTGTAACTGTTGTGACTGTATTATTGGATTGATGAACATAGGAGGCTCTGTGAGTTGTTTTATAAAAAAAAATCATGGTCCCAACTAATTAACCCACAATACCTCGAATTCATAAGTATTTATACAAGTTATTTCCAAATATCTGGTCATCAATAACCATGATATTACTCCAAAAAAATTTAAACTGATAGTATCTTTGACCATTGCCTATGGATGTTTCTGAAAATTTTGTGCTCGAATATCTGGAGATGATTGGGTACATGATGATTATTTTCTGATAGATGTCTTGTATCATATGAAATCTAGAGTGATGTTGAAACTGTGCCTACGAACTCTGCCACCTATAAGTTCACTGCTTCCCGAAATTCTGAAAAAAATAGGGTCAACGAAAGTGTCCTTTTCTCCCACTATGAGATGTCTGTGTAAAAAAAGGGATTTTTTTTTGTATATGATCTTGTGATGAACAAAAACCTCTTTCGGTTTTTCCAAATTCATCTCCAGCTCACTGAAACAGCTCCCACAAAATCATGACCGAAACAAGAAAAAATGGAATCCTGAAAAATAGGGCTCAAAGATGGCGTCAATTCTCCCAACTACTGACACCTGTGTAAATTATGGGAGAGGTTTCTAGTCTTCATCTTGTGCTGAACAAAGAAAATTTATTCCCATTTTCCCTGAATCTCTCTCGAAATATGAATTGTTGAACTGACAAAAAACCAATTTCATTTTTGGGAGGATGGTTTTGGAGGAGGAAATGTGGTTTTTAGACCCCCCTGGAGTGGTAAGTGGTATTGAGAGGGAGGGTTCAACTTCACCATAAAGTGACACATGTCCCATGTTAAACCACCTATTTGGAACCCTTGGTTGGATGACGTAAGGGGGTGGTCCGATTTATATGGAAAAAGGTAAGTGGGTGTAAACTTAGGATAGTTTAAGTTTTTTAATTTTTTGTTTTTATCTTTTAAATTTTCTTTCGTTTATGTTTTATTTTAATATTTGTTTTTTTCTATTATTTATTATATGTTTTTTGTTTATCATTTTCATTATTTTGTTTTATTTTTGTTTACATGTTCTATTTTATATGTAGCTTCAATTTTATTTTGTTTTATTTGTTTTCATTTTAATTATATTATTGTTTTGTATTTATTTGTTTTGTTTTTTTTGTTTATTTTAATTTATGTTTAATATTGTTGTTTTATTTTTTAATTGTTCTTAATTTATATGTATTTTAATTTAATTTCTTAGTTAATGTTTTAATTCTAAAACACTAACCTAATTACTAAATTAAAAAAATTAACTTAATTACTAATTATTAATTAATTAATTAATAATTAATTTAATTAATTATTTATTAATAATTATCTTATTAAAATAATCTAATTAATATTTTTTATCCTAAGTTTGCTTATGCGGGGATGAGTGGTGGGTGAGATGTAGCCAATGGGATAAATTTACAAGGGAGTGAGTGGAGCAGAGGTGGATGAAGGATGCAGCAAGGGTGATGAAGGATAGAGCAAAATGGATGGATGGGGAAATGGAACTAACCGAGCCCAACAAGCCACATGTCTTCATTACGAGTGAAACACCAAACAAGCAGATGAAGAATAAAGTTACCTATGATTATAGGACCCCAACATAGGCTTCACCTAGGGATGGTGGCTCTTTCAGGAGGTGACAAGAACCACTTAACTCTAAACATGTAAACCAATGCTTTATTCATTAGGCCATGGAGTCACTGCAACTACAATCTTCAAACTGGCTCAAATTAGATTGAACCTTGAACTATATACTATCAACTGCAAACTCTACTAGAAACCATACAATGCTGAAAAAGATGCTCAAATGATTGAGCTTATTCAAAAATGCTACCTACCCTACACTGTTGATAATTTTGTTGTTCTAAATGATACAATAATGCTAGTGCAACCAATCAAGCAACTGCTCTAATAAGTCTTCTCTTTCACTGTTTTTAACTAGTATCATAAATAGACCTTGCATAGGCAACACAGATTGATTTTCAACCTGATATTCAAAACACAAATCCCTAGTACTATGGACAATTACCAAAACTTTAGGTATCAATGGGAATTTTGAAAAGAATAGATCCTCTATATAGTCAGCTATAGGATCATAATAGACATGACCTATCTCCTAATGTTAAAATTTAGCCAACTCAACTTCATTATTTGATGTTGTAGTTATGCTATTTACATCCTCATGCACTTCCTAACATGGCTATGACTTTTTTGATGGGATTTGAAATGATACTTTTGTTGAACACAACGATGAAGTTGATTGTCTAATCATATCAAAATCATAAAAAAAATTCAGCCCATAACTATCAAATGAAACAGGACTTTGTCTGCATATGTCAACCAATACCTCTGCTATTGGATCTTGTAGAAAATGAGGTAGTTGTTGCATTGACTCTAGTGAAACTTTGTAATCTTTCTTGTTTTCATAATTCAAAATGTGATCAAAATTCCCTTTCAAAATATGAAATGAATTGGAGCATAATGGTATAGAATCAAAATGGATCAATTCATCACATGATACCGACTCTGATCTTGCATATGAGATTTTACATTCAAGATGACTCAAGGGTTGCACCTATGGATCTAAAATAGGTTCTCTATCATCCATGATTTCCTCATCTGATTGGTAAGAGAGTTCTCCATTCCTATTGTTGACAATTTGCCTATAATTTTCTCTCAGAAATTAGGTAAAATATAAGGGCAAGGATTTTTCATTTACTTGACAACTTTCTTCACTGTCCTCCTTGCTTTCATGATTAATATGAAACTGTTGATTTTCATCCTTGTGCTATAACTGAAGTTCTTCCTCCCAACCATGTGTTATTGATTTCTTTGAACAATCAAAATCAATTTCATCTATATCCTCATCATACTTGGTTGAATTGTATGTGTAAGGAATGTCATCAAACATATACATCAAATCATTTAATTACTCCCCTACAATTTGATTTTGAGCTTCATCTTTGACCATATTATGAATCGAGTACATGAAATAATCCTCTTATGTTTTAGGATTCCAAGGATGAGATGCAAGTTGTTTGATATCAATGAGCCCTTTCTTTCTAGAACCAATGAAACATGTGATATTTGAACAACAAGTTCATCTTTTCTACTAATTGTCTGCATCATCTCTTTTACAGTGTTTTCCAGAACATCTAGTTTCACTGCTAAAGATGTCATTTGTTCCTTTTTATTCTATCTCTCTCTTTTTCCCTTAGCTTGGACTTTTTTTTCAACAAATTATCTTCCACATCGACTGCAATGGTTTGCATTTCTTCAAGGGTTGCAGTGTTTCGTTCTCTTAATTGGAATGCCATCTCTGGATCAAATGCATCTAGGTAATGCAAAAGGTCTAATCCTGGGGGCGGCCTTATATCAACAAGAATTTCATGATACACCTTATTGAACCTGGATGAAAAGTGTTGTACCTTCTACCCTAGCTTTCTTTTTAAATGGTCATATTCTTCTAACATGAGAAAGACATTTCCCCTCATCACCCTTCTATCTAGGAAATTTTTCACAAATTGATGAAAATTATCAATGCTTGCAGCTGGAAGATTCTTAAACCAATTTTTAACTTTACTTTTCAATGATAGGGAAAACATCCTAATACATACATCATCTTCTTCCACCTCAAAAAGATCAAGAAAATCCTCAAGACTTTGGATGTGGTTTTCAACAGTGATCTTCACATTTTCTCCATCAAACCTGGGCAGCTTACTGCTATAATTGGAAGGGAGGTCATGGAGAATAGAAGGTAAAACTAGGGGCTTATATATGTCTGGTACTTTTACAGATATATGAGGTAAAGCATGGGGATTATAACCATCTGGAGGTTTATCAAGAGTAGGAGATAAAGCACAAGGATTATGTCTCACTGGGGTTTCTATAAATGTATCTAGGATGTGCATAGGTGTATGAGTATGTACATGATATACAACTTTAGGGCTTAGTCTCATGAGGATCATCAATTTGCAAATGATCAATGTAAACTTCAACAATGTACTCTTGACCAGGATCAGAATAACATAGAACATAATTACAGATCAAACCAAAAATGTCTTGAATACAATTTGAGATTGAATACCTAGTCCTTCCAGATTGCTTGTTCATGTTTTAGGTTCTTCCTCTAGTGGATTCTTTCAATTGGAACTGATCTAGAGATGATTGGAGTCGTCGGGTGAATGATTTCAACCTTCTTGTGTTTGATCACTTTCCACCATCAATAAACAGATCTGGAACCTGCTATGCTTTATAAGGAACGTTCCACGGTATGGTCATCATTATGTTAGCACTCTATAATTTTCCCAAGGCTGAGGAGGGAATCACTGAGGTAGCATAAAACCACTTTAAGTCTTGGATCTAGCCCTCCAAGACTCGGAGAGGGATCTCTCTGTTTGATATAGCTATGTTTGTTGGGAATTTTAGGCTAGTTATTACAGTGTTATTACTGTACATGGGTTTTGATTTAAAGAATTGGGTAGGGCTAGAGAAGATGAACCATTAGAAAATGGAGTCACAAGATGAGGTTCAATCAAAGAAAATTTCTACAAACAACCTTATAGGGAAAGGTAGGTACTCTTATTGGATTCTTTGATTTTGATTTTGAATTTGAAGGAGAAGATGAGAGGACCAGGCAATAACAAGGCAATCAAGAATCCTGAAATTAACCATTGAGTAGAAAAAATTGAGAATTATGTCAAAGTCAGAAAAAAAGTGTATGCCTCAAAAAATTATGTTCTTTGAACCTCTTTTCATAATTCAGAATATGAATAACTTAAGAAATACAATGGAAACAAATTATAGTGAATAAGGAAAACATCACCACCAAGATTGACACATGAATCCTGTAACTGTTGTGACTGTATTATTGGATTGATGAACATAGGAGGTTTTGTTAGTTGTTTTACAAAATTAATTCATGGTCCCAACTGATAAAACCAAAATAATTCGAATTCAAAATTATTTATACAAGTTATTTCCAAAGATTTGGTCATTAATGACAATGATATTATTCCAGAAAAATCTAAAATGACAGTATCTTTGACCACTTCTTGTGGATGTTTCTGAACAATTTGTGCACAAATATATGGATATGAATGGGTGCATGCTGATTCTATGTTGATAGGTGTCTCATATCATCTGACATATGGTGTGATGTTGAAACTGTGCCTATGAACTCTATCACCTGTAAGTTCATTGCTTCCTGAAATTCTGAAAAAATAGGGTCAATGGAAGTGTCCTTTTATCCCACTATGAGATGTTTGTGTAAAACTAGGGGGAGGTTTTTGTAGATGAGACTATGTTGAATAAAAATGTCTTTTGATTTTTCAAAATTCATCTCCATATCTCCGAAACAGGTACCGTAAAATCATGACTGAAATAGGAAAAAATGGAAGCCTGAAAAATAGGGCTCAAATATGGCTTCAATTCTCCCAACTGCCGACTCCTGTGTAAATTATGGGAGAGGTTTTTGATCTTTAGCCTGTGATGAAAAAAAATCTCTCTCTGATTTTGAAAATTCATTCACGTTTTCCCGAAATCTCTCTTGGAAGAAGAAGTGTTGAACTGGCGAAAAAACGATTTTAATTTTTGGGAGGGCGGTTTTGGAGGAGGAAAGGTGGTTTTCGGACCCCCCTGGAGTGATAAGTGGTATTGGGAGGGGGGTCCGAGTTCAAAATAAGCTAACACCTGTCCCGTGGTAAACCACCTACTCGGACCCCCTTTTGGTTGGATGACGTAAGGGGGGGTCTGAGTTATATGGAAAAATGTAAGCATGTGTAAACCTAGGATAGTTTATTATTTTTTTATTTTTTAAATTTTGTTGTTTCCTTTATATTTTTTTTTATTATTTATTATATGTTTTTTGTTTATTATTTTTATTGTTTAGTTTTATTTTTGTTTATGTGTTTTGTTTTATATATAACTTTAGTTTTATTTTCTTCTATTTGTTTTCATTTTAATTCTTTTATTGTTTTGTATTTATTTGTTTTGTTTTTTTTTAATTTATGTTTAATATCATTGTTTTATTTTTTAATTGTTTTTAATTTATATGCATTTTAATTTAATTTCTTAATTATGTTTTAATTCTAAAACACTAACCTAATTACCAACTTAATTACTAATTATTAATTAATTAATAATTAATCTAATTATTTATTTATTATTAATTATCTTATTAAAATAATCTAATTAATATTTTTTATCCTAAGTTTGTTTATGGAGGGATGAGTGGTGGGAAAGATGTAGCCAATGCGATAAATGGACAAGGGAGTGAGTAGCACAGAGGTGGATGAAGGATGCAGCAGGGTGATGAAGGATCATGCAAAATGGATGGAGGGGGAAATGGAATTAATCGAGCCAAGAAAACCATATGTCTTCATCATGGGAGAAACACCAAATAAGAAATTGAAGAATCAAGTTACTTATGATTATAGGACCCCAACACTATGTACTTAGGTTGATACATATTCCCCAACTTATAACATAAATCCTTGGTTGTCGCTTCATTTGACACATTTAGTAATACTGAATCCGAGAGACACAGTCGGATTGTGCTCTTCGCCTTTCGATCAAACTTTTTCCAACCATCTATTTAAGTTCCTGTAGCAGTACCTAGATCTAACTTGATCCACTGATCTCTGTCCACCAACAGATCTTCCATATGGAGCTTCCACAACTCAAAACATTTCCCATTAAACTTCTCGATCTCCATTTTTTAATTTCTTGCAATTTATTTTCACCTGAAAAATTAATACCACATATCTCCCACTGTAAAAAGGCTTCTCACAGTCATCAACCAAACCCTTGACCACAAAGGCATCCCCTTGAAGAAAACAAAGCTCTGATACCAAATGTAGATTTTAACCTTGTACAATATTTATCGCAAACATATTTTCAGTAAAATAACAAATAAGATATAATGGAAAATACAAACATTACACAAATATTTTTCCCCTGGAAACCCAAACTGGGAAAACTAGCATATTCTATATTCATTCATAGTGATACATTGTTTAAAATACAATATACATATAGGATCCAACGGAATCCAAAACCCTAACCCAATGACCTAGGTTAGTCAACAACCTTAATTCCTTAACCGAAAATAGAAAACCATCAACAAAAACCATGTGTCGAAAAAACGCCAATCAATGGAAATTAAAATCAAGGCAACATGAAAAGCGAGGAAACAATGTGACACATTTCTCAAGGAACAAAAAAATTCTCGGGGGCGTTGCCATCGAACCCCTGTGCAGGGGGATTTTCCCCCCCTGTGCACCCAGTGCAACGCATACACTTCTACTTATGAAAAGAATATAACACATATCCAACAAGATCATGACGGTAGTATAAATATTCGCCATGTTTCCTTCCTCAAAAATACCATGTGTATCTAATGGAACCATAGCGAGACTGACTATATCACTCAAGGTAGATATAAAGTCATCTTGTTCAATCCTAACAATCTCTGTGATGAAATAGGAGTGATGATGCATATTATCCCAAGGCCTATCTGGACCATACATGGCCTCTAAGATGGATTCATATGAGGGTAAAGTATCATCGAGGAAATCATGCGAAGAATAATATTGGACATCCCATACGGGCACTAGAACATGATCCTCCACTTCCATCTGTGAGGAGAGAGGATCGGGGTCAGCAGTAGCATCAAGAATATACTGATACACAATTTTTCCGCTAATAGTGGAATTTCCATTCTAATGTGTGACTAGCCTTCGTATGGCATAGTTGAGGAAGGTAGGGTCCAAGGTTCATTGAAATATAAAGTATGAAAAGGAGCGGGCCTCTTCAAAGACGAAGACTCACTGGAAATGGCGTCGATGTGATGAATTGACGCCTTGAAATCAAAGCTACCCATGAGACAGGAATTCATTCTGACACCAACATCCCGAGTTTCCTAATGAGAATTGTTGATCATAGGGACTGAAGTTCCAACTGATGCATTAGGACTAGCATGCG
Organism: Picea glauca; assembly: GCA_000966675.3. Lineage (NCBI taxonomy): Eukaryota > Viridiplantae > Streptophyta > Pinopsida > Pinales > Pinaceae > Picea > Picea glauca. The sequence continues at coordinate 116,782 of JZKD02S0372030.1, read as the reverse complement.
CAAAGGACAATTGATCAATCATCACTATTTTCCTTTCGTGAGGAAAACATAAGTATGAAAAATGGATGACATGACTATTGTCATGGCGTAATTCCAATTATGCCCTAGTAGTAAATTATAGTCGAGGGGTGCATCAACCACCTCAACATCAACCTCCATTATCTTTCCACCTAGATAGACCATAAAAGAGGGAATAATTCCTGGGGTCAGAATGAATGCCCATCAAAAGTGGTCAACATAGTCATAGATTGGGATAGATTCAGAGAGCCAATGACTTTCCAATAGGTTAGGGACATCACGCATGTCGAAAAACCTTCATCAATCATAGTGTGTTTGATGGTAACTTTTGTGTACTCCACATGGATTGGAAAGGCGACATGGTAAGGTAAGTGAGTCCTAACATTTGTGACCTCAAACTTACCAACCTTCAAGCCACACATTTCTAGATCAACTAAATCAGACAACAAGGCATTCCTTTGTGAAGGAAACATCTGGAGCACCTTGAAAACTGACATAAAACAAGGGGTTTGAAATAGATCTTTGATAATCGAACAGTTTTGGGCAACTCTAGCATTAGGATTGTGAGCAGAGTGCTTTAGTACTCATTTCGAAATACAAGGAAAAGGTTCAAATTTTTAATTTGCAAGGGTGTTTCCAAAGGAGGAGGAGACTCTGGATCTACAACATTCTATGAAGAACTGTAATCATGAGATTGAGTGTCTACACCAATCTGCAACTTGACCATATTGACACATATATGTCCACCTTCATTTGTTGAGGGGTTTTAACTACCGCTCGATGCATTTTGTGTGTTAGAGGTCCCAGAGGCCATGCTATGATTATGTAGAAATAGATTTGTCAGGACAATGGGTGACTGTGATAAGAGTCTCAAGGCTTCCTCTATTTTGGGCCATAGGTGGGCAAGGTGATCATCTTTACAAATTTTACAAGGAAACTTCACCTTTCATTTTTCTTTCTTTCCCTCACCAACATTGATATTTGATCTATCATTGTTAATGTCATCCTTGGATTTGTTATTTTTTCCCACCCTTACAATTATTACCTCGTCCTTTCCTTTTATTCCCTCCTAGTTGTTTTTTACGATTTGGGTTAGTCAACAACTGTACAAAATGTACATCCACCGACTGAGTGGGAGTGGAGGATAAAGTCGAAGCTTGTCCTGCTATAGGTTGGATTAGAGAAAAATATTTCAATTGGTTCGTCACCAAATTTGTAGACTTAGCATTTTTGAAGCCTATGATGACATCGACATGAGGCCCAAACTTTTGTCTAGGGTCATAGTTTGACCACAACACATCAGGAAGAATTTCATACAACATCCCAGATTGAGCATATATGAGGTCCATTTTTTGGATTTGAAAATATCTTCTTCCTTAGATGTTACTCTAGATGTAGAGACATCCTTTGAAATATAATGTAATAAAAACTTGAGGAACCACTCCAATAGAAACTATGGAGGAATGTAGGATTTCATAAACCTTTTATGTCTACTGGTGTAGACCCCCCTCCTCTCTAAAGGTTGCATGACCTCCCGGTCTTAGGATCTTCTCAATACTGAATGAAAATAGTCTTTGATTCCTTGCTGGAACCTTTCAGCAACAATCCATAGGTCATTGAAAACTTACGCCTGTGTGCTCAAGTGGTAAAACACCAGTCTCCTCCACCTGACCACACCTTGTGACCACACGCCTAACTAGAAAATCCCATCGTGATTTTGTGTGTCGGCAATACGAGTAAATCGACTCTCTGTTATTGAAACTCACGAGTCCCGAAACTGTGACAGGGGCTTAGTTCATGCTAACTCCTCCCTTTACTTCCTCGATATGACCTATGGATATAACCTCGGACTAAGCCTTCCAAGCACGTCAGGATTTCATGACTCACAAACTTTTGATGTGTTTCACCTCCATTCTCCCGATCCTATGATATCCAAAATTGTGAAATTTCGGAGCACCAAATCAACAATCACCAATATCTCTTCAACCGACGACTATGATTAAGTCAAAATTTCATGTTTCATAAGTTTTCGCAATCTTCTAATCTATTGCCACTTTTCCTTCCTTGATGAATGACTACAATCACTTCGCGGATTTGGATTTCGTGAATTATTCTCAACTCCACCTTTTGACCTTTTTCACCCTGCAAGTAAACAAAACGCTACTCTCTTTCCATGTATCCCTTCAACGAATGGTCCCGATGATTTCAATATTTCGTGATTCTGAGTTTCACGAATTTTACTCTGCTCCTATCAAATTCGTTAACCTTTTGAAATTCTGATGAGTCTTTGCGCTAACGAGTGCATTGCTTCTCTGAGATCTAACTGTTTAGAATATTTCGGCTCTTCCCAAATGAACTCAACCCTCTATCTTATCCAACCTTCAAATTCCTTTTCTGAAGGGTTTTTCCTGCTCAACCTTCTTTGTTTGTTCCTATTTTGAACTTCAATCCTTCAAAACTTATAAGTTTTTTCGAATTTTCTCCTCTCGCGATTTAAGAACACTACTCCTCTTAAGCTTCTGGTAAATTAAGTTTAAATCTCTCCATGCGCACACTTGCACTCTATGTCTTCTTCAAAAGATGGTCTGACGCCCTCTTGGCATCCTCTGTGCTCAATCTCCTAAGGATTCAAAATTTAACACAAGTTTGTTCTTATGCGCACTCCTCTTGCTCAATATGCACTCTTTGCATACGAAATCTCCCCGCTATCTCTTTTGAGCTTTCAAGTCGAAAAATACTTCTTCACGTGCACTCTTTGCATTTTGCATGCATGCCTTGCATAACCTTACAAAAGAGAAACAATTGAATTCATTCAATTATCCATTCATACACTATGAACATTATTTGTTCACAAACATAATAACACAATCAAAACTGTAATAGTATCACACTTTGTATGTGGGTCAATTTTCTTTGTTCTATTCATTCAGAAGAAAATGAAATTACAGTCAGTTTCCCTTTACACTATTACAAGAAAACTTGTCTGAGGACACAAAGATTCCTCACTGTTCTCCCTCCAATCTAAACACTATTACATATTGCTCAGGCGGCTACCTACTAAATTAATGCAACCTAATGACTAATCAGGCTAAGATCCCACACCTCTAATACATTTATAGTCATGTAAGGATTTACATTCGGTGTCATCATTTCAAACGGTGGCCCTATTTTACAGACTATTAAATTTAATTAACAACAAAACCAAAAAAACTCCATCTCCACTAAGTTGGTTGAAGGGTCGGTTCAACTCCTTTGATGTTTTAAGGCGTCGATTCTGATTCCATGTATGCTCCTTTTTTATGTGACTGCGATGCTCCTGCATCATACTCCTCTGTTCAAAATATTCATGAACTCCTATCCATGAGCTCTTGCATTGTTCTACCATGCTTCAAAATATCAGGTTCAGTTACCCAACTTGAATATTCCACTGGGTGATCTTTCCATTTCACTAAGTATTCTGGATACATCTTTGTTCTGGTTTTCCTTCCAATTCTATGTTCTAAATTTTTCTCCATCTGAGGTTTTTCTACAGTAGGAATCCGTTCTTCCCACTGAATTTCTTCTCGATCATCCAATTCTCCTGTGTCATTTCTATTATAAAGATACAAATCTGCAACATTGAATATTGGTGATATTCCAACATTATCTGGCAACTCAATCTCATAAGCATTTGTTGTAAATTTCCTAAGGATATTGCATGGTCCTATCATTTTCATCTTCAACTTATTATATGTTCCTCTAGGAAACCTCTCCTTTCTCGAATGAGATAAAACTTTATCTCCCACTTCAAATTGAACTTCCCTTCTTTTCTGATCAACTATGTCCTATACTTTTTATTACTATCTTATATCTGCCTCCTAACTTTATCATGAAGTCTTTTCATTTCTGCAGCAAAATCTTCTGCTCCAGTGCTCTTGAATTCATCTTGTTTCATTTATCTCAATTCTACAACACCTCTTGGTTTTCATCCATATACTATCTCGAATGGACTTTTTCCAGTGCTTCTATTAACTGAATTGTTAAATGCAAATTTTTCCTGTGCAAGAATCTTATCCCAGTGATGACCTTGTTCAGTGACTAAACTCCTGAACAAATTTCCCAGACTCTTGTTCACCACTTCAATCTATCCGTTATTCTGAGGGTGATATGATGAACTAAAATATAAGTTATTTCCCATCCTCTTCCATAAAGTCTTCCAAAAGTGTCCCACAAACTTAGTGTCCCTATCTAAAACTATTCTTTTGGGTAATCCATGTAATCTCACAACTTCTCTAAAAAAAAAATTGGTTATGTGTGTAGCATCATTTGTTTTCTGGCGTGGTATAAAGTGTGCCATCTTGGAAAATCTATCAACCAAAACAAATATGGAATCACTTCCCTTCTAGGTTCTAGGTAATCCCAATACAAAATCCATACTAATTGCATCCCAAGGCCTTTATGGAATAGGCAATGGTCGATACAAACCAGTGTTATGTCTCTTCCCTTTTGAATGTTGACAAATCTTACATTGGTCTACAAATTTGTTCACCTCTGCCCTCATACCTGGCCAATAATACAAATTATTCAGTTGTGCATATGTTTTTTCATGACCAAAATGTCTGGCTAAACCTCCATTATGTTTTTCTTTCAACAAATTATCTCTCATTTAACATCTTGGTATGCACAATTGGATTTTGTTTAAACAACAATCCATCCTGGATCAAATATTCTGAGCATGAGTGTTTATCCCTTAACAAAGGATTTCCATATACTTCATAAGCCTTCTTAAAATCTGAATCTTCCTAATACATTTCCTTAAGGCGTTCAAACCCTAAGGTCTTCACTTGGAATTCCTGTACAACCAAACCTCTCCTACTCAAAGCATCTGCAACTTTATTAGCACTTCTAGAAATATGTTTCATGACAAAAGTAAAATTTTGCATAAATTCTACCCACTTGGGATGTCTTTGATTCAACTTCTCTTGCCTAGTATTAAATTGCAAATCTTGATTATCACTATACAAGAAAAACACTTTTGGGATTAAATAATGCCTCCATTTTTTCAAATCTTGAATCACTGCATAAAACTTCGTATCATATGTAGAATATTTCTCCTTAGCATCATTCAAATTCTCACTGAAATAAGAAACCATCCTATTATCTTGACTCAAAACTGCTCCAATGTTTATTCCACTTGCATCACACCTCACTTGAAATGTATTTCCAAAATCTGGCAAAATCAAAATTGGTTGTTTTGTTATCTTATTTTTCAACACTTTGAATCTTTTCTCAGCCTCCTTTGTCCAATTAAAAGACTTATGTTTCTTCTTCACAATGTCCATCATGGGTGCACATATACCACTAAAATTTCTGATAAACTTTCTATAAAAACTTGATAAACCATGGAAATTTCTCACCTCAAATATGCTTTTGGGTGACGACCATTCTCTGATTGCTCTCACGTTTTTTGGATCCATCCTCAATTCATTTTAAGAGATCACAAAACCCAAATATATGAGCTTTGTCTTCATAAAATAAATTTTCTTCAACTTTATTAACAACTTTTCTTGTTGTAATCTCCTCATCACTAAAGTCAAGTGCCTTAAATGTTCTTCCTCTGTTTTACTAAAAACTAATATATCATCCATATATACAATAATAAATTTACCTATGAAACCCTGCAATACTTCATTAATCAACCTCATAAGTGTACTTGGAGCATTTTTCAATCCAAATGGCATGACTAACCATTCAAACAAACCTTCATTTGTCTTGAATGTTGTTTTCCATTCATCTCCCTCTCTCATTCCTATCTGATGATACCCTCTTTTCAATTCTATTTTTGAAAAATAACTTGCTCCACTCAAACATTCCATCAAATCATCCATCATGGGTAAAGAAAATCTATACTTGATGGTAATCTTGTTGATGGCTCTAAAATCTGTACACATTCTCCATCCTCCATCTTTCTTTGGACTTAATACAGTTGGTACTGCACATGGGCTTAGACTTTCGATGACTAAACCTCTATCCAACAAATCTTGAACTTGATTTTTAACTTCTTCATTCTCTCTAGGTGTCAACCTATACGCTTCTTTATTTGGAAAATTGGCTCCTGGAATCAAGTCAATATGATGGATAATACTCCTAATAGGTGGTAATGAATGAGACAACTCATCCACTACTATATCAACAAAATTCTCCAACAATTCTTGAATTTCTTCAGGAAAATCATCCATAGAAGTATTGGTAAGGATAAATCTTGATCTTTATTGATCTCCTTCAAGAGTTCCTTCCCACTCATGAGAAGTATTCTTGTGCTAGCTTCTTCCTTTTCTTTCTTCTCTTCAATTGGCAGTAACATGTGGGTTCTACCATTATTTTCCAGAGTATAAGTATTTTTTCTCCAATCATGAATAACATTCCTATCAAACTTCCATGGTCTCCCCAACAAAATATGAAAAACATCCATGGGAATCACATCACACAAAATCTCATCTTTATAGCCTCCTATTTCAAATTCAACTTTTCATTGTTGAATTACCACTACTTTATGTCCTTTCTGCAACCACAATACTTTTTATGGACTTTGGTGTGCAGTTGTCTCCAGATCTAGCTTCTCCACCATATCTGTTGATACTAAACTATTAGTTCTCCCACTATCTATAATCATCTTACAAACTTTGTCCTTTGTCTTACAAGCAGTCTTAAACAACCTCGTTCGCTGAACTAAATCTTCTATTTCTTTCTCTAGCTTTAGAAGAATTTTCCTCATCATAATATTTTGTCCTCGTGAGCTTCTGGTAAATGAAGTTTATATATCTCCCTGCACACACTTTCACTCTACGCCTTCTTCAAAAGACGTTTTGATGCCCTCCTAACATACTCTGTGCTCAATCTCCTGAGCATTAAAACTTTAACACAAGTTTATTCTTATGCACGCTCCTTGCGCTCAATATGCACACTTTACATACGAAATCTCCTCGCTATCTCTTCTGATATTTTAAGTCGAAAAAGACTTATTCACACGCACTCATTATGCCTTGCATGCATTCCTTGCATAATCGTAAAGAAGATAAAAAATTGAATTCATTCAAATATCCATTCATACATTATGAACATCATTCGTTCACAAACATAGTAACACAGTCAAAACTGTAACAATATCACACTATATATGTGGGTCAATTTTATTTTTTCTATTCATTTAGAAGAAAATGAAATTACAGTCGGTTTCCCTTTACACTATTACAAGAAAACTTGTTTAAGGACCCAGAGCTTCCTCTCTCTTCTCCCTCTAATATAAATACGATTACATCTCGTTCAAGCGGTTACCTACTAAATTAATGCAACCTAATGACTAATTAGGCTAAGATCCCACACTTGTAATAGATTTACATTCATGTAAGGATTTAAATTCGGTGTCGTCATTTCAAACGGTGGGCCGAATTTACAGACTATTAAATTTAATTAATGACAAAACCAAAAAAACTCCATCGCCACTAAGCTAGTTGAAGGGTCGATTCAACTCCTTCGATGTGTTGAAGAGTTGATTATGATTCCACGTCTACTCATTTTTTATGTGACTACGATGCTCCTGCATCATCTATACCACTTGTTGTCCCATGGTCATGTATTAAGGATGAAATCAAATATTAAGGAAGAATAAAGACAAAGTATGAAGTACGTGGAAGGCACACAAATAAGATCAAGGGTAGAAGTGGTTAAAGAAGCAGAAAAGAAGGAGCGAAGTAAAGGAAATCAAGTCATTGAAATATAAGATCAAGGAATACAAAGCAACAAATAAGTTATATCATGGACAAGTCAGCAAGCGGAAGAAGATACTAATGGGTTCTTTGGAGCACTTCGCGGAGAAGAGGGAAGAACATGTTGGCTAATTCCTTAAAATGGGGGTTTTAGCACTTGAGCTTTGGTCTAGGGTTTTCTAAGAGTCATGGAATGTATTAATAAAGGTCTAGAAGAGTGGAGAGTAGGAGTTATAGTGATATCGATATGTCAAAGTGTTATGTTTTAGTGTACTCTTGTATTTTGGATCTTCAGCTGGGTGTGAAGATCTACTCTACAACTGGGTGCGTAGGGAGAGGAAGTAAAGATGAAGATAAAGAAGGATCTATAGATAAGTGCATAGATAGAACTGTATATTTTCATCTATTCTATCAATAAAAAAAGTTATGTGGTCGTAGCCCTAGGGGGAGGGTGAAGCATGTAAAATCTTGTTGTTCTATGTGATTGATGCCTTATTTTATAATTCCTTTTATGTTGTTATTGAAGTCTTATTTTTCCTATTGAAGATAAGAAGATATAACCTACTTCGCGAAGTTAATCATAACACTGTTAAGAATCTCTGTGATGTATTACATTGTTGTTTAGGAATCATCTTGCATTTCCTCTAGTTGTAGACACCTGTGTCATGTAACCCCCCTATCTGCTACTTCGGGTGAGACTTCATCTACATTGTAGGTGTTTCCATAAGGGCTAGTAGTTAGGGTTTTTTGGTGCTGTTAGATTTGAACCCTGGGTCTTCTAGTGTGCCAACAAATGATTTTGTTTCCAGGACTGGGATCTTCTTGAGGGAATGTCAAGGTGGTTTCCATCGAGGACAAAAATTCAAAATTGGATAAAAGAACAAGAAATGGACTTTGACGTAACTCAAAACAAGAACCCTAACATTAGTACAAAAGACTTGTTGGGGAGGTACATCTTTACTGATGTGCACAAGATTTTCTTTGTAGGAGTTCATAAGGAGTTATACAAGTGGTTAGCCAGACTAGCAGACAGTCAGTTTGAAATCAGATCTAGACCACCTGTGGTTTGGACATCGACGTTGATTAAGAAAGTCAAGAAAGTTGATAATGTTGTTTCAAGGGAAGTGGATCTCTGGTTTCACAACACTATTGGAGGGTACATTACTGAGTCTTTTATTGACAGAGTATAATCATATGGTCAAGCATAGAGGTATTTCTTCAAGGGGCCTAGAGGAAAGTTTCTACACTTTTTGACGTTGAATATTAAGATGTTATTGCATGAGTAGAATATCTTGAAGATACAGTAAAGCTAATGTTCAATAATTCATATAGCGACAGTGACACAGAGGCTGGATACACACATAGTGGGAGATCATTCAGAGAGGTTCCTCTTGTGAACATGTTTAAGCATAATTATGGGCCATTAGCACAAGACAAAGGATTTTATAGTGGATAAGAAGAAGAGCTATCAGATGAAGAGTATTAAGATTTTGCAAGAGAAGAGGATGTAGAAACTGAAGAACTTCACCGAGAAGAACCAGAAACTTCAGGTACTGTGCCTACTATCTAAATAAATATTGCTACTCCTCCTATTGTTTTAGTAGTACAAAGTAACCGGAGTAACCAAATTAACCATAGTAAGAAGAGTAAGCAGAGTAAGCATAGCACTCAGAGTACTGTCACAAGAAGTTTAGTACTGACTCAATCGAGAAACCAAGGAAAATCAATGGCAGATGAAATGAGGTTACCTATTTTCAGAGGAGATGGATCTCAGGATCTTGACCAACATCGGTTCTTATGTGAAGCTGTATGGAGCATTAAGCAAGTCTAACGAAGATGTTAAGAGAGCTCAGTTTAGTACTACATTGAGGGATCATGCATTGAGCTGGTATATGAAGTTTGTTACAGGATTTGTACATCCTAAACCATTGAATGACATTAATACTGCGTTGAGTGCAGAGTTCAAGAAACCTAGGTCGGAGTCGCAGTGAATTATAGAGTTGAAGGAGATCAAGTAGAAGGTGACTGAACCTTTTTGGGAATTTGATCAGAGGTTTAAGAAGTTGACATGCCATTTAAGTTTTTAGATTCCATACGAGCAACATAAGGAATGGTTCATTTCTTCCCTCCTTCCACACATTAGAGTTCCTCTAATGCAACAGAAGGTCTCTTCACAGGCTAAATAATTAGAGATTTCCATGAAACTAGAAGCAACCCCTGTAGGAGAGTCTAGTCCAGGTATGAGTAATATTTTGAATTAGTTAACTAGTTTATCTTTATAGGTTGAATACATGAAGAAAGACAAAGGAAAAGAGAAAAGAGAAGACATTTGGTGTATCAAATGTAAAGTAGAGGGCCATGACAAAGAATATTTTCATTTATTTAGTTAATACTTGGTCTCTGGAGCTCCTAACCCTTTGAAGCAGGCTACTTTACCATGGTGCGAGGTATGTAGAGCTAGACATCGCCCCAGTGAATGTTATTATATGCAGAAATATGTTCAGAAACCCACCAAAATTTACTATGCATTCTGTAATTCCATGGGGAATGATGAGAAGGACTATAGGGATTATGACCTCATGCATGAAAGGTCAAGGGATGCATATAAAATTCAAGGAGAATTACAACAAGAGGGAAATGTTGCATAGTTCAATTCCCCAGGAAGAGGAAGCTTCACCCCTCGTGGTGGGTTCAGATGAATAGGACGAGGAGGAGACATGGGTTGAGGTCAAGGCCAAATTATTTTCTATAACTGTGCCCATCCAATTCATTTGGAAAGGGATTTACAGAACCCTTGTACTACTTGCAGCTACTGTAATTTATTTGACCATGTCATTGAAGATTGTCCAGTACTGTTAGCTAAAGTTCATGAAATATGAGGTGGAAATGAACAAGTCCAACTGATATCATCTCAACCTCACAGTGAGGAACCCATATTCATTTTCAATACTAGAGGAGATGTTATCATAGGAGAATATAGGGTGACTCCAAAAAATACTACAGATGGATCAGGGATCATAAGAGATTCAAAGAAGGCGCCATTGTTTGATCCAAGGAAAGAAAAGCATACTTTTGAAGAAGAAAGAAGAGAATTTGTAGGTGAACATGATTCTTCATCTAGGGCACAACCAAAAGTAAGGGAATGTGAAAGGCCTCCAACATTTGACCAGTTTTCCCTACCTAGGCAAGGAAAAGAGGTAATCAATCTTGTGGACTTCTTGTATACTTGTATTAACTTGGTTACAGATGAAAGATCTGTGAAGGAACTACAACACCTGATAAGACAATATGAAATAGGAAGAGTAGATCCTCTGCTGAGTAGATTTGTGAATAAAGTATCTACAAAAAGGAGGACAAGCAAGGAACTTCACCTTAATGCTCATATTGGAGACTACGACATAGATTATGTGGTCCTTGACCTGGGATCAGAAGTAAATGTTATGATGAAGAAGACTTGGGCATTGATGGGAAAGCCTAAATTTATTTACTCTCCTATTAGGCTCAGGATGACTAATTAGTAGGAGGTGAGCCCCTTTGGAATACTAGAGCATGTCCCTGTGGACATCGACAAAGTGAGGACATTTGTAGACTTTGAAGTGATTGAGATTTTTGATGATAGTTGTCCCTGTCCTATGTTGTTGGGTATTGATTGGGATTTCGACAATTTGACTATTGTTGACCTGAAAAAGAGAAAGATGACATTTGAAGGTGATGGAATTAGGGTCATTTCACCTCTTGATTCTGATGAAGGTAACATATACACAGAACCTATAAGAGAAGAAGATCATGCCAATGACCTAGACAACATATATAAACTGATAGCAGGACAACATGATTATATTAATCCTACAACAGATGGAAAATCTAAGTTGGCGAAGTGAAAGTGCATGCTCATCAGATTCAAAATCAACATTGAAAAATTGGCAAAATATAATGTATGAAGTCTCTACGCGGAGGTGTGCTAGATTGACTAAGGCAGTTCACTGAATTGGCATAGAAGTAAGTAATATTCCTACATTTGATGGATTGAATAATTTAGAGACATTTCTATTTTATTTTGAAGGAATTGTACCAGTACAAGAGAGGTTTTTGGAACTAGATGAATCCTTGAAAGAAACACCAGCTAGATGGGGGGAAACAAACAAGAATAACATCGCGGAGTGGGTACAATGTCACACCTTGTTGACAATGTGCTTTTCGAACCAAGATGAAGTTTGTGAAGTTAGATACACATGTAATAGTTGTCCCAAGAGCCATGTACAAAGTTGTAAGGAATCCTAGAGCAACATTCATAAAGAACAATGGGTACATAAGTTCATTAACACCTTAGATACTATGCCTATCAACTATTATCATCAAGCAAAATTGCACTTAGTCACTACAGATTAGTATGGTATGACCCATAACTTTATAGCTACATTCCTATTTGAAAGTCAGTACCCCATAGTAGATCAGGCCCTACAAATTGTAATATAGAAGGTCTTTGAGGAAGCAGCTAACCACCCCCCCCCTTGAACAAGAATAAGATGAATGGGTTGCGCCTCTTCAACGGTTACATGGTTTTTATAGTATTAATGCTGATGAGGATGATGAACCTAGGAATGTGAACATTTTAGAAACTGAAGGAAAAAGAGACATAGAAGGGACAAGGATTGAATTGCCTTTTTTGGGTAGCTTATTAAAATTAATAAGGTTAATATTGGAACAGAGAAAGAACCTAAGTTGGAAAATATTGGAGACTATTGCGATGATGCTACTATTAGTAAGATTACAGAAATATCGCATGAGTATCAAGACTTTTTTTCAACCAAGTTCATAGACATGAAGGGCGTTAAAGGGCCCTTGGGAGAAATGAATATTCCTTTGAAATCATATGCAAGGCCTGTTAAGAAGAGGCCTTACAGACCGAATCCCAAGTACAAGAAGAAAGTTAAGATTGAATTAGATAGAATGATGGAAGCAGGAATCATAGAACTAGTTGAAGAATCCGAATGGATTAGACCTATGGTGGTCCAAGATAAGAAGTCAAGATCAATCATAATCTATGTAGATATAAGGAAATTAAACGATGCATGTTTACATGATCCATTTCCTACGCCTTTTACTAATGAATTTCTAGATAATGTAGGAGGACAAGAAGTTTATTCATTCACAGATGGATTTTTAGGTTATCACCAGATCGAAATTGCTAAGGAGAACATACATAAGACCACATTTGCAATAGAATGGGGTTCTTTTCACTACACTGTGATGCTTTTTGGCTTGAATAATGAACCAACCATCGTTTCCAAGGTAGTGGTCAAAGCATTTAAGTATTTTTTACATAAGTTTTTGGAGGCATACTTTGATGATTGGACCATTTTTAGTCTATTGAAAAATCATATTGAATGTTTGAGATTAATGTTGGATAAGTGCAGGCAATGTCAGATTTCCCTGAACTTGAAGAAGTGTATTGTCTTTTCACCTTTTGGAGTGTTGTTAGGACACATTGTGTGTAAGCAGGGGTTTTTGGTAGATCCTCCCAAGATTGCTATAATTGATGATCTACCTCCTCCTACCTCTGTTAGATAGTTGTGCACTGCATTGGGACACACTGGATACTATAGAACATTTATTAAGGGTTACACAGAGATAAAAATGCCTATGGAGAAGCTATTAAAGAAGGATAGTAATTTTCAAAGGATAGAGGAATGCCTACATAGCTTCGACACATTAAAGAAGAAAATGGTCATTGCGCCTATTTTGGTTTTTCCAGGTTTAAGTAAGGAATTCCATGTTCATGTCGATGCTTCTTCCATTGAATTAGGAGCAGTTTTAGCACAACTAGGTGCAAGAGATATTGACCACCCTATAGAATTTTCTAGCAGGAAGATTTCTACATCTGAAATGAATTATACTACCATAGAAAGAGAAGGCTTAGCTA
>JZKD02S0372030.1:88931-103086 GCA_000966675.3 Picea glauca | reverse complement strand
TTCAAAGGTTTGTGGCAGAATGTTTGGTTTTCCAACAAAATAAGGTGGAAACAATTAAGACCCCAGGTCTTTTACAACCATTAGCCATCCCAAGTCAGCGCTAGGAGGAGGTTTCTATGGATTTCATCATAGGGTTACCGAAGTCTGAAGGAAAGAGTGTCGTCATGGTGATTGTTGATAGGATGACCAAGTACACACACTTTTGTGCACTCTCCCATCCCTTCAAAGCTAGTAAAGTTGCCATCGCATTCATGGAGACAGTTCAAAATCTACATGGCAACCCAAAGATTATTGTAAGTGACAGAGATCCCATCTTCACTGGACATTTTTGGACAAAATTATTTTCTTGTTTTGGTACTCAATTAGCTCATAACTCATCCTATCATCCTCAATCTGATGGACAAATTGAGATAGTGAACAAATTTCTAGAAGGCTACCTTTGTTGCTTTGTCTTTGATAAAAAAACACAATGGTTCAAATGGTTACCCTTGGTAGAATGGTGGTATAACACTTCCTTTCATACTGCAACAAAAATGACACCCTTTATGGCACTCTATGGATACCACCCTCCTTCCATNTTAGTTGTAATTATACCTCCTAGTCTCCTATATATACCAAGGAGACATTTTCATTTGGAATCATCTTGTACTTGGACATTTATGTGGGGTAAAAGGAGGTTTCCCCCTTGAAGAGGCTTGTTATCTGAAATTATCTCTTTTTCAAGGTGTTGAGTACTTATTCTGAGGTTTTTCTATGCTATATTGATATTTGGTTCTTAACACTTGGGCCATTCGAGGTTGTCTATGTTACAGAAGGTGGAGTTGCACAGTTGAAGACTCTTAATGGATAATCGAAGGATGGTTTAGTAAATGGGATTCAATTGAAGTGGTATTGTGACAACCGACTGCCTCACAACTCTTAGTAAAAGAAAAGGAAGAAGGGTCCAGGTACCAGGCAAAGTTGAAATTGGGTACCAGACTCAAAAAAGACAATCTTCACATGATAGGGGGGGACAAAGAAAAAAGCACAGGCTATTCCATGCAGTCCGCAGTCGAAGTAATACATAAGGATCAACCCTGTAGTAACTCAAGATGAGTCACATGTGAGTGTTGGGGGCTTGTTGGCCCTTGGTCATGTATTAATTAAGAAAGAAAAGATTAAGGAAGAATAAAGACAAAGCATGAAGTTTGTGGAAGGCACACAAACTAAGGAGGGGTCAAATTGTCAAAGAAGAAGAAAAGATGAAGAGAAGTAAAGGAAAACAATCCGTTGAAAGAGAAGATCAAGGAAGACAAAGAAAAAAATAATATAGAATGTGGACAAGTCACAAAGAAGAATAACATACTAATGGATGCTTTGGAGCACTTCATGGAGGAGAAGGAAGAACAGGTCAATGAAGTCCTTAAAATGCGAGTTTTGGCACCTAGGGTTTTGGCAATTAGTATTTTGGCACCCGGGCTTCGGTCTAGGGTTTTATAAGAGTCATGGAATGTATAAATAGAGGTATATAATAGTAGAGAGGAGGAGTAATAGTGATATCGAGATGTGAAAGTGTTATGTTTTAGTGTATTCTTGTATTTTGGATCTTCAGTTGGGTGCACAAGGACAAGAAGTAAAGAGTAAGAGACAGAAGGATCTACAACTAAGTGTGCATATAGAGCTATATATTTTAATCTATTCTATCAATAAACATAGTTATGTGGATGTATCCTTAGGGGGAGGTTGAGCCAAATATAATCTTGTTGTTTTATGTGATTGATGCCTTTTTCTTTAATTCCTTTTATGATGTTATTGCACTGTTATTTTTCCTATTGAATATAAAAATATATAACCTACTTCGTGAAGTTAAGAATAATATTGTTAAGAATATATGGTTTGTGTTGCATTGTTTTTTAGGAATCATCTTGCATTTCCTCTAGTTGTAGACACTCGTGTCCTGCAACCCCCCTATTTTCTACTTTGGGTGAGACTTCATCTGCTTTGTAGGTGTTTCCATAAGGGCCAATAATTATCGTTTGTTGGTGCGTTGTTAGAGTTGAACCCTGGGTCTGCCCTTGTGCAAACACCACTCTTGGATATGGTCTGAGATATGTGCCATTTTAACTTGGTGGAGGGATGAAAAAAGTTCTATGTTGGCATCATAACAAACCGACAACTGAAAATGGTTAAGAAATACCAAAATCATCTGATTAAAGTTTCTGTATGTTCCCCCCAATATCCCAATGTAACACTTCATGGAAACCCCCGTGAGGGTGCGTTGAAATAGCTTCAAATGAATATAATCATCATTAAGGGAGTTACATGCGAACCAATGATGAAAAGTAGTGACATGATCACCCAGATCCTTATCAATCTTGCCTTTGAATTTTGGGATGTATGAAGGAAGCTTGGTGGGATGGGGGGCCATAATGGGTCGTGATGAACATGGTCATTCACTAATTTTGAAAAATTTAGTAGATTAAGTGTGGCCAAAAAAGGGAGTTGGGGTTGTGGTGTCTAAGCCCATGCTCCCAAGAAAGATTGGGATAGAGGGATTACAGGCCATCTAGGGTTCTAGTATATTCCATGGCCCTTTCTAGTAGGATAATATCCTCCTCCAAAATGATTCATAAAATGTTGTATGAGGAACCATACCCACATAAATGGAATAACGAATACGTTTCCCCCAACCGAAGGGGCTCGGGGATGGGGTTTTACCATAGTTTGAAATTGACTCCCTCCAAATGGAACTCTCGAGGACAGAGGGGGATTCACCATAATAAATATGTTTTTTGAAATCCGCATGGAGGAAGAGGGGGTAAAGGATGAAATATAGGAAGTAACTTGTCCACCTGGTTGAACACTCCATCCATAAGAATTGAGACTAGGATTAGGCTTGGAAGAAAAAGGAGGCCAAACTCCAACTGTAGGATTCTTTGGGGGAATATGTCCTCCACCAAACGAGAGAGGAGCATATGGAGGACCATTCCCCCATGTCCAAAAATAGGATTTGCATTAGCCATTGGAATGGAGGATGAGAGTTACAACATCATGTTGGGCATACAAAAAGAAAAGGAATTAGAGACCAAAGGTATTGACTCAGAATTGTAACCTAGCATACCAAAAAGAGATTCAAAAGGATTCATTCCTATGGGTTGAGTAGAACCCACAGGTTTGGTAGTAGTAGAGGTGGGCATCTTTGGCACCCAAACCATAAATTTTGAAGGAGTTGAATGGATTTCACTAATCAAAGAAGATATAGGAGTCGAGGGACTCTCGGTGACATTCGAGTTTGACTCAGTACCCATAACTGGATAATCACAAGTCTGGGAGGTGGAGATATATGTACCACATCTATTAAATTTACGTCTTTTATAAGTAAACTTTAGTAAATACTCAAGATGTGGTGGTAATTTCAATAAACGACGAGACTTGTGAGGAGGATGGTCTTTCTCCACTATGACTCAAGAATCGAGATATAAAACCAAATCCTAGGGACAAATAATAGTGAGAGAGAACACCAAGATAAACAAACAAGGACAATGCACACAAACAAGATATAGTGGCTGAAAAAGAGGCCTCCCTCACTAGATTGGTATGTCTTGCCCAATAGGGCCCTCAAACTCCCTTCAGAATATTGGAGGTATCATAATCAGTTATAAGGGACCTCATGGGATTAAGAACACAATCGATTAGATCCACCCAGAGAGGTAATCCTCCATAAAGGTTGTGTGATGTCGGACCTTTATCTGAATCAAGGTACCTGCAGAGTAACCACTACAAGTAACCTATGTGGCTACCTATGTTAAGAAACTAGAGTCACCATAATATAACCAATGTGCATGTAAACAATTGTAATTCTGGTCCACCATATGGGAAGGGTAAAAAAGCCCGAAATATTGAAATCACAGCCTCTCATGGAGGTAAAGGTATTAGAAAGACCCCAAATACGAATAGAACATTAGAAATATCTCTGATGCTAAGAAGGTATTATAGGTCTATCTCTGCAACCAAATTCACATGACCTCATGCTTAACTCAAGTGTGAGCAGAGCCTCTTGATGTCACTAATTACACAATGAGTTTCACCACTCCCTAGTCAGACACATTTGTTTAGTTTAATAGCCTTGGAGAAGTTTTCTCACAAAATCCTATTCCAAGGCCTTCTTTCCTATACTTGTTTGTGTACATTGATTTTTTTTTTGTTTCTAATCAATTTTAATTAATCAACGTTAATTTTAATGGATTTTCTTCCTCAAGAGGTGTGGTTGTGAAACTGATGGTATTACGACTCAACATATAAAATAAAAAAATATAAAAACATTGCTAATTACTAATCTTGAATTTCGAAGAGATGGTATGCTTCTAAATGCAAATTTTCTAATGCAATCTCTACAATTTCAATAAAATGCAATCTCTCCACATGTGTCAAAATCAATGCAAAGTAATCAAAAGAGAAAATTCCATAATGATAAAGGAGCAAATGCTTTTGTATTTTCGATATAAAGAAAATAAAATGCAATTGTTGAATAACAACTTCACATATATACCCTACTACAAGGAAAAACATACAAGTCAAGTAGGATATTGAGAAACAAACACTCAGACCGATGTGCAAGGACAACCGATGAAAATGATGATAAGAAAGAATACCACCTGAAAATTCAACAATGATAAGGATTCATATCACTCTGTACGTGCTTAACAGTCAAGAAATAGACCCAAGAAGACTCAACAACCAACTAAACTCACCCAAAAAACACCAAATGTAGCCAGCAAGACTAAAGAGTTGATGGATGTAATTGTTTGAGAAAAACTCGCATATGTACACACCCTAAAGTAGGAAAACTCACGTATGTAGGCCTTTGTCAAGGGAAAAACTGTGTATACCTAGTAAAACACTACCATAACAAGGGTTAAGCTAATAAAATCAGATGCAAAGTAAAAATAGGATGTCAAGCAATCAAGAGAAAAGGAAACTCAAGATAATATAGAGAAACTCAAGGAGAAAAACAATCCAAACCACAAAAAAGAAGATCAATCCATAGTATGTTCGCCAATTATGTTACAAGGAGAATCTCTCTATGGTATGGGGTAAACAAAAATAGAAGGAATGAAACATATAAATCAAATATAATCCAAAGTATGCTATATAAATGGAGTGCTAACAAGACAAGGCCAAGATCCTGTTAGAAATAATATGTGTGCTCATTTAACCATAGACAATATAGAAATATTGTCACCCAACCATAGGTCGAAGCCACCCTTGAACACCTTAACATTGACAGAGAATAATTTTGGAAGAAAACCCTAGGCCTAATAATCAATCAATGTAGCATACCTCTCTTCAGTGTTAGCATACCAAGAAGAAAGTCCAAACCATAACCAATACAAATTCCAAGCCTAAACCGAGAGTATAGGTTGCAGTTGTTGCAACTACAAGTACTCTTTATACTTGCACACTTAATTTCTGCAATGCACACTTTCACATTTCTACAGTTGCAAGTTTTATGTATCAAATGATATCTAGCGTCCTATATTTATATTTCTTCTCCTTAGGTGTCTAGGTTGACTTCTCACTCTGGAGGCTAAAAACTCAATATTAAGTATTTCCTTTAGCCGACTTGTCTTCTAGGGTTATGTAAAATGATTTAGGGTTTCTTCTTGCTTCCTGAAATATTCTATTTTGTTCAAGGTTACACGTGGAGGTTAATACCTCTCATAGATACCATAATATAAAAACTCCCTCCTAGCTAGGGAGGTATTGAAACAAATGGTCTTGATCACAAACATACCATTCAATTGGTAGAATCATCATAGCCATACATGTTATCTCATGATTAGATCACAAGCACCCTCATCATTATCATTATCATCTGATAGAATCAACTGCATCATCTCTCGAAGCCATACTCCATATGAGTAATCAAGCATGATATTGAATAATTCACTCACTCCAAAGAGTGACACAAGAACCATTCTTCTAATCCAGACATATTTCCTAGAAGAATAAATATTTCAACAGATGCTGAAATCCACGCCATGGGATACAATGACTATTCTTCTAATCCAGACATATGTCCTAGAAGAATAAACATCTTAGACCATTTACCACCTGGAGAATGTCTGTCCACCAACATACTGACTATCCATCTAGCTGATAATCATTTCCAACACTATTGATAGTCTTCATGGCAATCCGAACAATGTCATTCAATAGAACACAAATGTGTCTATCAATAGTAGTACACAACTACTATCTAGTGGTACAAAACCACACTAAGTAGGACGAGACTACTTAATAAATGACACATAGTCACAACTAGTGGAACACATCCACCACAATAGCATATCATCTACTGTCCAGAGACATGAAGTATCCATAGAAATTATATCATTTGATATAAAACTGCATAAAAAAAATATCATGATATAAACATAGTCATCTAAGGCATTCTTCCACTAACATCTGTGAGATATGAAAGAGCATCTGCCCTTAAAAAGTAAAACATCAACAATGGGCTATCTGAACTACTCTTCTCAAGCACCGAAGAATAATTTTCCCTTATTTCTGATTCTGGACCATTCACCTAACTGGGCCATTCCTCCAACACTAATCATAGTGCAACCTAGAGAGAATGAGTATTCCCTAGGGAATGCCTATACCTTATTGATGAACCTAGACCATTCACCTAACTGGGCCATTCCTACGACACTAAACATAGTGAAACCTAGAGAGAATGAGTATTCCCTAGAGAATTATTTCCCCGACCATTTCCTAAGGAAATGATTGTCCTGCACCAACCTATAAAACATACCATTCTTCGAAACTGCTCACAATTGTGAGCTTCGAAAGAATGATTGCCTAATGAGGTGAACCATTCTACTTGACCACTACTCAGAGTGACTGCCAAGAAGAATGAATTTCCTATACCATTCCCCCACACTGGCCACAAGGGGAATCGTTTTCTATGGTACATCAACAATCTATCAAACCATTTTCATTAAGAAAATGTGAATACTGTCTAGACCATTTTCCAAACTGGAAAATTCTTGTCTGTTAGAAATCTCAAACCACTTTCCGAACTAGAAAGGAACTGCTCATCCTGGACCATTTTTCGAACTGAAAAATGATTGTCCATAAATCAATAACACATTAATACTCCCCCCAACCTGGGAATTTGTCTCCACAAGCCCGATCTTGCCAAATTTTCATATCAAATAGAGGATTTACAAAAATATCTATTATCTGCTCATATGTTGAGATATATTGGAGAACCACTTGTCTTTTCTGGACTTCATCACGAAGAATGTAATGATTTATCTCAATGTACTTTGGTCAATTATGGAACACTGGTTTTTCTTTGAAGGCTTCATGTAGCTCTGATCATTACAATATATATCATGGTTGAATTCAACACTTCGGTTTCCTGCTAGCTCATGACATCGTGGCAAGGCTCAAACTAAAACATATCCAAGTAGCACTTCTTCTGTTATCATGAGATTTTTGCATGGATTATCAATTCATCATCCCATACTTCTGAGTTACTATTCTGATACACTGTCTTTGTCATAGAATGTTCTTACCATGCTTTTGTTTTATATGAGATACTCTGCTTCAATTTGTTTGAACCCATACAAGGGCTTCTTATATTTGCATATATGGGTCTCTTTCTCATATACCTCAAAAGATTGATATTGCTTTACATAAGCTTCTTCCTCAAATTCTCTATTCGGAGAACAATAGTTTACAACCAACTGATATAAAATTCAATCCATGGATACTGCAAGAGATATAATAGCTCAGATAGAGGTATATCTAGTTTATGGGAGCAAGCTTTTACCACAGTCTTCTCCTCCTTCTGGAAGAACCTCTAGTTCTGAATCTCGTAATTCTTCCATTCATAACCCTTTTTCACAATTTCTTACATATATTTTTCTTCATCATAACTTCCATTTCTTCAGCTTGATTGCTTCTAGTGGGTTCAAACCAAGCTGGTAGTCTTGTGATTCTCGATATAATGACTGGTTGTTCTTGATTTTCTTTCTCTCTTGGAATCTTCATGTTTTTCCTCATGTTTCTCTTTAGCTCTTGGGTCCATGAACTTTTCTATAGATCTCATGCCCTGAAGATTCCAAATTATTCCTTTCATCATAGGATCATGGATGTAGATGGACAACCAAGGATACTTTAAGGCTTCTTTTCAAAGAATACTTATTCTAGAGTCAAGATGAACATGTGTTGCTTATCATGGATGATATTGTCAATGGGAACATGGAAAGATACTTCATAATCCTTCATGGATCATATCATTTAGGATTATCTCCCTCCTAATCCTTTCTCCATGCATGAATGCATGTTCTTCTTTTGGAATTCTGTAATTATCTCCCTCCATCTAAGAGAGTCGATGCTTCCATTTGCATCCTTATTTCCTTTTGCAAAGTGTCACAAGTCTTTTTCTAATTTTCTCTTGATTGTTGAATTCTTTCTGTTTTGACTTATTTTGGGTCTCTTTCAAGCTTGATTCTGATTTTGGCTTATTTAACACTTGTTACTTATATAATAGCTTCCATAGGAACTGTTACCAAGGATTGTCAATGTACTTCATATGTTCATGTGTATTTCTTGACTTGCAGTTATCCTCATACTAATCCTTATCTTGTTATTCTTCCATAGATATTGTTTCACTTGAATATCTTATCTTCTCAGAAATATATATGCAAGATATGTACAAAAACTATGTAAAAATGGTATGTACAAGAACTATGAAGAATATTGTTACATTGTCTTAGAAGAAGAAGTATGTTTTACACTGCTTGGCCTTATTTGAGGATTCCCTTTCTTCGAAAACTAATGCTTTGTGTGTTTCCTTCATTTTCTTCAACTCAGGACAATGATTCTTGTAGTGACCATATTTTCGACAGTTGAAGCATTGCATTTTTGACATATCTTTCTCTTGATTCAGTTTCTTCCTTTAGTCAAACTTCTTCTTATTCCTTAACTTCTTGAACTTTGTTGTGTAGGCCTGATCATCATCTTTCCTTTGGAATTTCTCTTTTGTGCTAATCCTTGATTCTTCTTGTGCACAACAGGTCCAAAGTTCTTCAAATGTGGGATACTCCTTTCTTGTGTTGACGCTTGCGGAAAATGCATCCCATGTCTTGGGAATGCCATTGAGTACTATATTTACCAGTTCCTTCTCTGAAATGATTTCTTCAATAGCTTGTAGTTTATCTCTTAACTGATATATTCTCACAAAGTATGATGTTATGATGTTATCATCATTAATTTTCATGTCACGAAGCTCATTCTTCAGACTCATTACTTGTCCAATGTTTGTGACTAAGAAGAGGTTATTTAGAGCATCGTATATCTTCTTAGATAAGTCAATATGAGAGATGTAGGGTATCAAGTCGTATTTTACAAAGTCCACTATGATACTCATGGAATTGATGTCACTATCCTTGAACTTCTCCATAATTGCAATGTTCCGAGGTTCCTTTCTTTTCCTTCTTCAACTCGTGGTTCCACAGTCTTTCCTTTCACGATATCCAACACTTTATTCTTCGAAAGGATGAGGTAAATCCTTTTCTTCCATGCTATGGAGTTAGAATCCCCTTCTAAATTGTTTTTTGACTTCATAGAGTAAGTCATGACTACTTTGACTTGGTCAACCTTTGAATTTGACCAAAAACTTAAACTTGGCGTCTTAGATTTTTGAGAGTACCAGGAGGTGTGTTGGGTTAGGTCTCACTAGGATATCTAGAAATTAGGTCAATCTCTTCACTTAAGGTGCCTCAACAAGAGGGTAAGGTTTTCATTGCTGCAACAAAACTTTGGTTGCAACTGCAACTGTAACTGAGAAAATCCTCCCAATCTATCTTCCAATGGTTAGACTATATGAAAATAGTGTGGGCCCATAACCTTCTATAAATAATAGGTGTGATTATTTAACCATAGAAAATATAGCAATATTGTCACCCAACCATAGGCTGAATCCACCCCCAAGCACCTTAAACTTGATAGAGAATAATTCTGGAAGAAAACCCAATGCCTAATAGCCAATCAATGTAGCATACCTCTCTCTAGAGTTAGCATACCATGAATAAAGTCTAAAAAATAAACAATATAAATTCCAATCCTAAACCGAGAATACAGGTTGCAGTAGCTACAACTGCAGTTACTCTCCAGACTTGTGCACTTACTCAGTTTCTACAGTGCGCACTTTTACATTTCTATAGTTGTGAGCAATATGTATCAAATGAGATATGACGTGTTGTATTTATACTTCTTCTCCTTAGTTGTCTGGGAGCACTTCTCATTCTGGAGGCTAAACTCAATATTAAGTATTTCCTTTAGCCGACTTGTCTTCTAGGTTTATGTCCAATGCTTTAGGGTTTCTTCTTGCTTCTCGGGATATTCTATTCTCGTCGGGGTTACACGTGGAGGTTAATACCTCCTGTAGATACCATAATATCAACATATCCTACCTCGTTCGGATGTTTGATGAGGACCATCATTGAGCATGCAACTCAAATCATTATACCTGCAACTTGTCCTCAACAACTAAGATATGCAAGCATATGGTGACAATATATAGTATTAGCATAATCCATTAATATACATGAAAAATACGCCCATTGAATAATAATTCGAATATTTTCAAGATATCAATTGGACGAGAAAATAGTATTTCTATTAAAATAATTGACATAAGTATATAGGCGGCAAACTTTTGTAACAACACACATCGGAACTGAGTAATTAAGTTCCTCCAGTTGGGCCTCCACCTCTTCAATCCTACACCAAGTGCAAGCTCATATAACGGAGACAATGAGTTTATCCATCACAAAGAAGGAAGAGCTTGGGGGTTGAACAAGGGGTTTATAATTTCAAGGACAAAGGGATGCAGACTCAATATGAAGTGAAATTTCTCCAAAGTGTCTTTGCTCTCAAGGTTGAATTGTTTAGTCCCTAAAGTCTTATATATGGATCAATTTATAGTCTTCACATGGAATTGAAGGGTCGATTCAAAGCGTTTCCATTGTGTGGAGGGTCAAGGATCATGGATCTCATGACATGGCATGAAAAGATGACATAATTTTTTATTTTGAAACCAAACCTGATATACGCGAGCTTTAGTGGACAAACCTACGTATACACTTGTTGTCTAATTGATAGGGCGTGTATATGTGGAAAATGTGTTTTTTTACTCTAGAAGGTACAAAAGGAGACTTCAAGTCTGCACAGGGAAATAGAAAGTTTGTCCAAGCAAGTTGCATGGGGTGAGGAACAATTTGATGTAACATCATCTTCACAAATCCATCTTTTGTTATATCTCTAGGTTTTTTGTGAATAGACTCATCCACCATGGCTAAGGTTTTGCAACTTTGTTCTTAAGAAAATTCCCGGATCCTAAAATTTTCCACAAATACCCCAAAGAAAACTTCTCTCATACGAATATTATCTATAAATTTCCATGGATATTTCACTAGAATAGTTCATCACAACAAATTGTATACTATTATGAAATCTTAGATTATGCAATTTATTTCCTTAGATACTAGATAATCGTTGCTATATTATTCCTTGAATTTATAAAAATAATTAAATATGAAAAAATAATGATAAAAAAAAAATACCATCCACACACAAATGAACACAAGATATATCCTAGGAAACCCATTATTGGAGAAAACCTAGCTAGAAGGTGAGGCATGTGCTCTTCTCTCCTTTCTTTAGTTATGAAATAGAGAATACAAGGAAAGAGGGGGAACTCACTATAGAGTTGCCTCTCACATTGTGGCCTGAATTATTGCTACAAGATCCTCTACCCATTTTTTATTCTCTCAAAATCCACTCCTTGGATTTTGTGCTCAACTATGGAACAAGTACAATACAAAAGAATGGAACCCCTTCTCTTCCTAGCAGCCCCATATTTAACATAGCCTAATATAACTCTACGGTTATTGTTTTGACTTCCTTAACCCTAAATCATTGATAAGTTTTGGATCTTCTAGAATTTTCTTGAAAGTGCATATGTCTCTAGCCCCGCATGTTTGATTAATTTGGGATGATGTTGCATCCGCTCATACCATAGTGGTCTACAAGGTGGATCATCTTCCGAGAGACATAACTTTTGCATACAATATCTAATTAAGGTGTTGTCTACACCATTTGAAAGGTATCAGTGTCTAGAAAACCATGAAAGGTATGGACACATGATTCAAACACTACAACCTCCAAAAATGTCCTTTAATGTCTCAAAATGGTTGTAGAAGATTCTAAACCCCAATTTTCCAAATTGATACCTACCACTAAAATGGCCATGCAAGTCAATTCCTCCATTTGTTTCCACCCATAAAGTACTAATATAGATGAACATTTTTATGATGATCCAATCTGGATTAGTTATCTGCTTTCCTTCATAGGATATTGTCAAAAAAATATTTTTTCATTTATAAATAAGGTCCCCAATGTTTCCATCTAATTAGAACCTACAACTACGTCAACAACATTAAGACTGATAAAATTTGCAACATGAAATTTGGGTATGCCTTTATAATCATGAATTAATAGTTGTAAGATGAATGACAAATTTGTTGTTGCCATAAATATCTTCCTTTATAAATATATTTGAATTTGAAATTAACAATTGATTTTCCAAGGTGACATAATATAATTTTCTTCTTTGTATGGGAAAAGAAATGATAATATCATTTCTTTTAGTAGTCCCTTTGAGTTTTAGTAATCCAAGGGCCATGCTTGAACATCTTAAAAACCTACCTTCCTTATGTGTGTTAAAATCATTTTTCTTTAAATGTTTTTCACAACATCAAACTCATATCTCCTTATAGGTCTTAAATAATTCCTTCAAATTTGAAATATAAATTTAACTTGACACAGTTTATAACTCTTTATGTATTATTTTTCATCAAAATTAACTTGGATTTAAAATAATGATTGACCTTATCTTTTAGCCGCCATAGTAGGGTTCTTTCTTCAACTCGAGTTTTGTCTTTTCTCTTGATTGAACTAAGGGATTAATTTTTTAACCATTTAATTGAACCTTCGGGCTTTAGATTCACCCAATTCTATGTGTGCTCAAACTTCTAGGGGCAGGTTGGTTTGATAAATTTCAATTGACTCCTCTACCCCCAACTGAAACTATGACGACAACCGCTTTGGGTCCTACAGTTGGAATCACCTTGCACCATGAGAAAGAGCCAGAGCACAAAAGAAGAAGAAAGGTAGAACCAATGACCAAGAAGGATACTAGAGATAACATTAGAAAATGGGGAATGAACCAAAGATCGAAGAGGACACATAACAATGGGAGACATTTTCGCAGAGAAAGAAGAACATAATCACAAGGAAAATTGACTATGTCCATGGAAGCTGCATACCAAAGCAAACAAATAAACCATCCAAATCTAACTTACTAGAAGAGGAGTTACTAACTCAAAAACAAATGTCCTTAGATTACCATCTAACATTATCCTTCTACTAACACTATAGTAGGGAGAGGATACCATGTGGATCCTCCATGGCCACACTATTGTAGGGAAAGGATTCCATGTGGATCCTCCATGGCCACACTATTGTAGGGAGAGGATATCATGTGGATCCTCCATGGCCCGAGGAAGGACTAGTATTCATGAGCCCATGACATTAATACTCTTGCTTGCATCCCTATCAACATGAAAACATATATAATTTAATTTTAATAATAATTAAAAAAAAATCCAAATCATATAACATTTTAACTTTTTTATTTTTTTTGTTTTGATATAAATTTATTTATAACCTTTCAAAAAATAATTAAAACCTCTAAAATGATTTTTAAAAATTTTAAACTTCTTCATTTATTTATTTATTTTTATTTTTGATACAATTTATTTGTAAACTTAAAAAAATAATTAAAACCTCTAAAATGATGTTTAGAGATTTAAAACTTTTTCATGAAGTATCTAATAAAGTTCACGTATAAACATTCAAAAATTAATTAAAACCTCTAAAATAATTTTTAAAAATATAAAACTTTTCATGAAGTATCCATTTAAGTCCACGTATATTTATAAGCTTAAAAAACAGTTAAAAGTTTTTCCAATTCTCTCTGGTTCTCCGGTTAATTTATAAATTTTCGAAAAAACATATTAAAAATGTTTAAAATAAT
>JZKD02S0372030.1:29872-51247 GCA_000966675.3 Picea glauca | reverse complement strand
AGGAGAAAGAAGAAGGAGCCCACTGCTCCACTTCCTCCACGCATCCCACCACCTTGCACACTATGTGAGAAAGAGGGCCACCAAACCAACAACTGTCCATCACTACCTGAATTACTGAATTTGATCCCCATCAATCAAACTCCCCCAACACCCGCCACTACTTCTAGTCCCGCCACTACCACCCACCCTTCCAGTAGTAAAGAGTTGAGGACCAAATACGCTTGTGCTATATGTTCAGAGTATGGCCATTATACCCATCATTGCCCAACACTGCCATGCTTTCGGTAGACATTAACTGTCGTACACCAGAACTTCCATAAAAACCCCAGTCCTGCTACGTCCTCCTCAACAAATATCACTGACATCTGCTATGTCACCACTTCAGTCAATGAATGCATGAGACGCCCTTTCTCTCTCTGTGATTCATTAGCTCATTTTACATACCAGTGTCCTATGATCCTTGAATATAGGCAACGTCAATTGACCCTACTTCACCAACTCGCAGAGGCAATAATTGACATGACCTCGTCACTAGAGGAGATTCATGTCATTTCTCTCGAACCCGAGGCACTCCCAACACCTCCATGGTTCTTAGATGACGTATCTGAGGATTCACCCCCCAACCCACCCAACTCTCCTGCTCATTCCCCTATGCACACTCTCCACCCAACCACCACGAGTACCCCTCAGTACTTCAATATATGGTTTATGTCGAGTGAACCCTCACCATATCCTAACAATGTTCCCCCTACTTCTTCACTAGGGGTAAACCACACGACCACTGTCACCAAGATCACTCCTCACGACCCCTTGTATTCTCGTCACTTCCAATGTGACAAAGAAATACTCGAAGAGTTAAACCACCCGGACTCTCCCTAGGATGCGCTACACCATCGTGCACTCTTCTCTCCACAGGAATCCTCCATGCCTCCTAACCAAAACCCCATTTACGCGGTTGAAACCAAGGATTTTATCCCATCAGGGCCTATCGACTGGTTCAAAAATCCCATTCCTGCCCCTGATGCTTTTGAAGAAGGCAATATGGCCAACATTTCCCCCACCATTAAAATCGACATTTCCATTAAAAATGGCATCGTCGAAGAAATCACCATTGGAGCTACTTGCACTCCTCAAGAAATCGCCGCATATAAAGCCCTCTTCCCGGAATACAGGGATATTTTTGCCTAGTCATACATGGAAATTTCTGGCCTTGATCCCTCTATTGTTGAACATCGCATCGACACCTGGCCCGAAATTACACCAGTTCACCAAAAACATCGACCTCTACATCCCTCCAAAGCCACGGCTATCAAAGCCTAAATTGACAAGTTACGCTCTGTCGGGTTCATTTACCCCATCGCCTATACCTCATGGGTTTCCAACCTTGTACCTGTTAACAAAAAATAGGGCACTATTCGCATTTGCATAGAATTTCACGATCTCAATCATGCATGTCCCAAAGACAACTTTCCAATGCCTTTTATCGATCAAATTATCGACGACTTCACGAGCCACGAGGCTCTCTCCCTTATGAATGTCTTCTCAGGTTATAATCAAATTCAAATTCACCCCTCCGATCAATATAAAACCGCATTCACTACCCCGTGGGGTAATTTTGGATATCGTGTCATGCCTTTCGGCTTAAATAATGCCAACACAAATTTCCAAAGGGCTATGACATACATCTTTCACGATCTGGCTCACATCATCCTCGCCTACTTGGATGACCTCACAGCTCAATCCAAGAAACACACCCAGCATCTCGATGATTTATGAATCATCTTTCAACAGTGTCGTCAGTACAACATCTGCTTAAATCCTCTCACATGTGTGTTATGTGTCACCATAGGGTGCCTCCTCGGTTTTATCGCTTCCCAAAGCGGTATTACCATGGACCCCCTCAAAGTCCAAGCTATCTCCAAAATTCCACCTCCCTAGAATTTACGACAACTTTAGAGTCTACAGGGCAAATCTAACTTTCTTAGACTCTTTGTCCTAGATTATGCCATACGCGCACATGGTTTCCTTCGCTTACTACGTCACGACATCCCATTTCACTGGGACAACCATGCCTAATAGTCATTTGACGATCTTAAAACAACGCTTTCAAATGCACCTTTAATTAGTGCACCTGACTATAATCATGACTATATCCTCTACGTATCAGCATCAGCTGTATCAGTAGTCGGCATCCTCGTCCAGCTCAGAGATGACAATCGTGAACATTTCATTTATTACATTAGTAAAAACCTCTTAGGGCCACCCTTGAAATATAAACACGAAGAGAAACTTGCTCTTGCAGTTGTCCTCGCAGTCCAGAAACTATGCCATTACATTCTGCTTCGCACCACAAAGGTCGTTGCAGATTCCAACCATATGCATTACTTGCTCAGTCGTCAGCAAGTTAACGACAAAGTTGCTCAATGGATCGTTATCCTTCAGGAATACGACCTTGAGTTCTCAACACCTAAGAGTAAGAAGGCCCTCGTTCTCGCTGAACTTGTCACAGCCCTCCCCTCTGACACCACCAATGCCCCCGTCAACACCAACTTTCCCGACAAACATCTCTTTTACAACACTTCAGATGATCCTTGGTATGACGACCTCCTCGTCTACCTCTGAACTCAAAATTTTGGTAACCACCTTTCATGAGATGATCGTCGACGTATTCGCCATCAGGGCCCTCCCTACCTCCTCATCGGAGATGTCCTATACCGGCGGGGCATTGACACCATTCTTCGTCGATGCTTGACTATTGACGAGGCCAATAAGTCTTAAATGAATTCCACAGGGGCACCTGTGGCGGCCATCTTTTGGGTATATCCACTGCTCAAAATATTATCTGAGCCGGGTACTTTTGGCCTACCTTGTTTCATGATTGCATTCATGTCGTGAAACGATGTGCGCAATGTCAGCTTTACACCCACAAAGCCCAAGCTCCCCCCGCTCTTCTTCACCTTGTCATTACTGCCGGCCCTTTTTGTAAATGGGGCATCGACTTCATGACTTGTAATCCCCCCTCCAAAAATGGTCACAAATACATCATTGTCGTCGTTGATTACTTCACCAAATGCACAGAAGCTATGCCCACTTTCAACAACACCGCTGACACTGCAACACATTTTTTCTTTAACCACGTCATATCCTGCTTTGGAGTACCCCTCCAACTCATTTTCGGTCATGGAAAACACTTCAAGAATGAGATCTTCGTCGAACTCTCATCCCGGTTAGGATTCTCTCATGAGTTTGCCTCACCATATTACCCTCAGTCTAACGGACAGGTCGAGGCAGTTAACAAAGTCCTTAATACTATGTTACTGTGCACGGTTAATAAACATAAAACCAATTTGCATCATATGTTATTTTCTGCGCTATGGGCTTACGGAACGGCTGTGAAAACTGCTACTGGATTCACACCATTTCATTTAGTCCATGGGGTTGAGGCCACTCTCCCCATTGAGTGAGAAATTCCCACCTTACGCACCACAATTGAGCTATTACCTGACACTGCTCCAATGGAGCAGCGCTTGCTAAACTTGGAGTCTCTGGATGAAGATCGTCGATCTTCCTTACAGAACAATGAGGCAGCTAAAAAATGAACCAAGGCTACCTTTGATCGCCATGTCAACCTTCGCTCATTTCACGAAGGCGACCTCGTCCTGGCTTACGATATCGCCCATGATACCTTTGGCAATGGAAAATTCGAGTCACTCTGGCATGGCCCATGCATCATTCAACATTGCCTCACCCAAGGCGCATATATCCTGACCTATCCCGAAGGCCTCTCTCTCAAAGAAACCGTCAACGAGTTATACTTAAATAAATTTTACGCTTAACCGTAATCATCCTACGTTAGGTTATTTCTTTTCTAGCGTTTTTAATCTTTTTTCTCCTTCTCTCATGTCTAAACTATCCTTTGTGCTATTGACATATGCTTCCTCCACTAGCCTACCACATCGGTTATGTTGACGTCGCCAGTTGTTGGATGCAAAATCTTGCTTCGGCTACTTGGGCTCTCTACACCCCTTCACATGAAATGATCCATTCGAGCGGCATATGTTTGGGGGAAGCAACCAACAACCAAGCCGAATACACCGCCGTCATTGGCCTCCTGGCCAATTCTCAGCATCATCATATTCGTCACCTTAGCATCTTTCTCGACTCTCAACTAGTCGTACTCCAGCTCAACAATGTGTACCGCGTCCATGATCCTTGCCTCTTTCGCAAATACCTATAGGTTAGGCTTTTATCTCGACATTTTGATTCCATTACATTTACACATACTCCAATCCAATTGAATCAAATAACGGATAACCTAGCTAATATTGTGTTAGACTAGCAAATATCACATCAAGTTACCTCTACACATACATAAACATATCACAAACCCGTCATAGGTGCGCCCTTAAATCCCCTCTACCGCGCTCCCATGCGCGTATATCCGGTGGACAGGCATGCACATGTGCATGCCTATTACCAGATTGCTCGCGTATGTGGAGCCCATATCCCCTAAATATCTCTATACGGCCCCCTGTACAGCCACTGCCCAAAAAATGAAATCCTATTTCTATGCAGGATGATCAGACCACTAACCTGACACTTGCTAATCACCAATCGGATGCCTCATCCTCCCCCAATATCCAAATCTCCTATGAAAATTTCTCGTCCAGTCACTATTGCAGCAGGTACAAATGAGGTGGCAATGTGGGCCCTACAGCTATATATAGGCCTTATTTCCAAACTTCCACTCACCATTCTGGGATGATGCCAACGACCTTCCTCACAACCCATAGGTCGGAAGGCCTACGTCACCTCAGGATATTTTCTTCTTCCTCGGCCCAAAGAACTGTAACGCTCTTCTATTTCCCTGTCGGGAAATCCGCACCCAGAGAACTTTTCGCGCGATCCCCTCTCTGCACTCGGAGGATCGTACTTCACGATTTCGCAAGGTCAACGGTTGAGCATTGCACCCTCGAGTTCCCGAGACCCGATGACAGTTAGCGCTGACCTTCCCTTCTATTTCAGAACTTTTCTTATCGTGATTTCACCACTCGCGATATCAAACCACTCGCTTTGCCGACTCCCGACTGCCAATGTGTCGAAACCTCGATGCACGTGCGAACTAACTATTCAATGTTTCACCTCATCGGCAATTCGAGGTTCGCAATATCGCGAATCCTAATACATAGGTGTCGAGAATTCTCGTTGCGAAACTCCGATAAGGCATGCCACCTATCTTCCACTCTGACCCTCATGGCCCACACTATCTCTTTGACTGTCAGGATATCGCGTTTCATGATTCTTGATGCTATACTTACGGGACTTCACCCCGCGAAACCCCAATGCACGATCCCATGTATGAATCCGACAGTCCTCGTGACTCGGATCAATAGCTCACCCCTCCTGATCTTCGNCTCTCTGCACTCGGAGGATCGTACTTCACGATTTCGCAAGGTCAACGGTTGAGCATTGCACCCTCGAGTTCCCGAGACCCGATGACAGTTAGCGCTGACCTTCCCTTCTATTTCATAACTTTTCTTATCGTGATTTCACCACTCACGATATCAAACCACTCGCTTTGCCGACTCCCGACTGCCAATGTGTCGAAACCCCGATGCACGTGCGAACTAACTATTCAATGTTTCACCTCATCGGCAATTCGAGGTTCGCAATATCGCGAATCCTAATACATAGGTGTCGAGAATTCTCGCTGCGAAACTCCGATAAGGCATGCCACCTGTCTTCCACTCTGACCCTCATGGCCCACACTATCTCTTTGACTGTCGGGATATAGCATTTCATGATTCTTGATGCTATACTTACGGGACTTCACCCCGCAAAACCCCAATGCACGATCCCATGTGTGAATCTGACAGTCCTCGTGACTCGGATCAATAGCTCACCCCTCCTGATCTTTGAACCTCTGAATTACTCTGTCATATCTCCCCTGCACCTCTGCTAGATCTGACGGCTCACAAGATGTCGTGAATCCTCCTCAAAGAATATCGACCATCCTTTTCTCCTGATAAATTTTACGAGTGACCAAGTGTTGCTCCACGGAACTCGTCCTCCTGCGTACAAACCTGCGATGCCTGTTTGAACACTCCACGGCACAAACTTCTTATGCCTTCTCTTAGTGATAACTCGAAGGTCCTATACCTCCTGAGCTTTACCAACTCTAAATCTTTCAAAGAACCATCCACGCACTCCTTGTGGCAGACATTCAACAACTTCCCAAGTGTTGAATCTTTTTGACTCTGCGTACACCTGCAGCAACAGTCCTTCAACTCTTACTCAGGTTCGCAACCCTGAACTTCACTCGACCTGCGCACTCCTTGCACGGCTCCTATGCACAAATGCACTTTTGGTGAATGAGAACAAAAGTTACCTCTATCTGAACCCTTTGTCAACGCACTCCTCGCAAGAACTCTAGCTTAGATAGAGAAACAATTGAAACTCATTCCTTCTTCCCTTCAGACTTCAAACTCAAACATGAAATCATATACACAACATATAAAGAAAATGTATCATAGGAAGCAAACATTCATGAGCATATCATTTAGCATCAATACACAGAGAGTAGACACGAAACCATGAATTTGAATCAAACTCTTCTATTAATTCAAATATTTGTACATGGGTGTTCTTACAAAACTCTCTGCATGCTCTCCTTCTTAATGCTCAGAATAATATTACAATGCACAATGAGGGTGTCTATATCCCATTTCCCTCTTGTGCTCTCGAACAGTCTAATCTAGAATTAAATCCTATCTACCTGCATTAACTCTATTAAATGCCTCCTACCTACTAAGGATGAGAGCTAAAGGCTCAAGGTCCGATTACAATATACAAGTGTGCTTCATCTTAATGGCTCATTTAATATTGCGCAACAACTTCCAAGGTATTTTCAAAATTTGTGCTGGCATTCGTCCAGCTGTCCACTTGCATTTGCGTTGGCTTGCTTGATGTGGGAGATGCTCCTGCATCATACTCCCTCACTTGAAAACTTTCATGGGCTCCTATCCATGAGCTCCTGCACGGTCTATCCATGCTTCTGGATCTTTCCTTCAGTCTCCCAGCTGGCATCTTCAACTGGATGGTTCTTCCACTTGACCAGATACTCAAAGTATTGCCTTCGCTTGGTCCTCTTGCTCACTCTCTTATCCATTATGCACTCCATCTGTGGCTTCTCTGCAACTAGCATCTGCTTTCACCATTGGATCACTGGTTGCTCATTTCCAGTCTCTGCTTCCTCAGCTTTATATGGGTACAAATCCGAGATATTGAATATCAGAGAAATTTTTATCCCATCGAGTAATTCAATCTCATAATCATTCGTCCCAAATGTCTTCAAGACCCTACATGGCCCTATTTTTTTCATCTTCAACTTATTGTGTGTTCCTCTCGGGAACCTTTCTTTCCTCAAATGTGCCAGAACCAGATCACCAACCTCAAATTGAAGTTGTCTTCTGTGTTGTTCTGCTCTGCGCTTATATTCCTGACTTGAATTTTGCAACCTCTCCTTCACCTGAATGTGAAGTTCCTTCATCTCTTCTGTGAACTCTTCTGCACTAGTGCTCCTAGTCGTAGTCGGTTCTGAATCCATCAGTTCAAAAATTCCTCTCAGTTGCATGCCATAAACAACCTGAAATGGACTCTGCCCTGTGCTCATGTTTACTGAGTCATTATAAGAAAACTCTGCCTGTGGTAATATACTATCCCACTGGTTGTGGTGTTCTGTCACCAAGCTTCTCAGCAAGTCTCCCAGACTCCTATTTAGTACCTTTGTTTTTCCATCCGTCTGAGGATGATAAGATGAACTAAATGACAAGTTAGTTCCCAGCTTCTTCCATAATGTCCTCCAAAAATTCCCTATGAATTTCGTATCTCGATCCGAAACTATACTCCTCGGCAACCCATGAAGTCGAATGACCTCTTTGAAGAACATATTCGCAATGTGAGTTGCATCGTTGGTCTTCTGGAATGGAATGAAGTGTGCCATCTTGGAAAATCTATCCACCACCACAAAGATTGAATCAACACCTCTTTGTGTCCTTGGCAACCCCAATACAAAATCCATGCTAATTGCATCTCATGACCTTTCTAGTATGGGAAATGGTTGATAAAACCCCCCATTCTATTTGCTTCCCTTCGAATGCTGGAAAATTTGGCATCTTTCCATGAATCTCTTGACATCAACTCGCATTCCCGGCCAAAAATATGACTCGTTCAACTTTGTGAACGTCTTGTCATGACCAAAGTGTCCTGCCAATCCTCCACTATATTTCTCCTTCAATAAGTTCTCCCTCGTGGAGCATTTCAGAATACACAGTTGATCTCCTATGAACAGTAATCCTTCCTGGATCATGTATTCTACCCATGGGATTCTGTCTCTGAGAATTGGATTCTCAGCTGCTTCATATTCCTCCTTAAAATCTTTATCATCTGCGTACATGTCCCTGAGATCATCAAAACCCAACGTTTTGACTTTGAACTCCTGTAGCAACAAACACTTCCTTCTCAAAGAATCAACAACTTTGTTAGCAGTACCAAAAAAATTATTTATCACAAATGTGAAATTCTTCATATACTCAACCCATTCGACATGTTTCTGATTCAACTTCTCTTGTTGAGTCACAAACTGCAGTGCATGATTGTCACTGTACAAGACAAA
This sequence comes from Picea glauca, assembly GCA_000966675.3. Classification (NCBI taxonomy): domain Eukaryota; kingdom Viridiplantae; phylum Streptophyta; class Pinopsida; order Pinales; family Pinaceae; genus Picea; species Picea glauca. The sequence continues at coordinate 42,573 of JZKD02S0372030.1, read as the reverse complement.
CTCTTTCGGGATCAAGTAATGTCTCCATTTCTTCAGTGCCTATATGACAGTGTAAAATTCCTTATCATAAGTGGAATATTTCATCTTTGCTTCATTCATCTTCTCACTAAAATATTCTATCAGCCTATCTTCTTGACTCAAGACCGCTCCGATTGAAAATCTGCTTGCATCACATTTCACCTGGAATGTCTTTTGGAAATCTGGCAACACCAAAACTGGTTGTTCTGTGATCTTCCTCTTCAACAAATTAAAACTTTTCTCCGCCTCTTCTGTCCAGTGAAAATAATTGTGTCTTTTCTTCACTGTATCCATCATTGATGCGCTAAGTCCACTGAAATTTCTAATGAACTTTCAGTAGAAACTAGCCAATCCGTGAAAACTTCTCACCTCGAAAATATTTCTCGGTGATGGCCAATTCTTGATTACCTCCACCTTATCTGGATCGATCCTCAACTCATTTTCCTAAATAACAAACCCCAAGTAAATGAGATCTGTCTTCATGAATGAGGATTTTTTCATCTTTATCAACAACTTCTCCTGCTGTAATTTCTGCATCACTGTAGCCAAACGCTTCAGATGCTCTGCCACTGTCTTACTGTAAACCAGTATGTCATCCAAATACACAATGACAAATTTCCCAATGAACTCCTTCAGGACTTCATTCATCAATATCATGAAGGTACTTGGTGCATTTTTTAAGCCAAACGGCATAACAAGCCATTCATACAACCCTTCGTTGGTTTTGAAGGTTGTTTTCCATTCGTCACCTTCTCTCATGCGGATCTAGTGATAACCGCTTTTCAAATCAATCTTTGAAAAATATTTTTCGCCACTCAAGCAGTCCATCAGATCATCCATCCTCGGAAATGGAAATATGTACCTGATGGTTATCTTGTTAATCACCCTCGAGTCAGTACACATCCTCCAGCCTCCTTCTTTCTTCGGACTGAGTATTGTTGGAACAACACATAGACTCAAGTTTTCCCTGACTAATCCTTTGTCCAACAAATCCTGGACTTGCCTCTTAACCTCTTCATTCTCCTACAGTGTCAATCTGTACATGGCTTTGTTTGGAAAACTAGCTCCTGGTATGAGATCAATATGATGACTCACACTTCTGATCAGTGGCAACGAACGAGGTAATTCGTCCACTACAATGTCAGCGAACTCTTCCAACAGTTCCTAAACCTCCTCTGGTAAATCATCCACTCTTGTGTTAGTCAAAACAATCCTCGGCTTCCTAACCACAATGAATTGTGGATCCTCCTTCTTCTTAACCTCTGTAAGAAGTTCCTTCCCACTCATGAGAAGTACTGTGTTGCTTACTTTCGGCCTCACCTCCTTATCTTTTATTGGAAGAAACATGTGTGTCCTCCCATTCTTTTTCAGGGTGTATGTTTTCATTCTCCCATCATGAATCACATTTTTGTCATATTGCCATGGTCTACCTATCAATAGATGACATACATCCATAGGAATGACATCACACAAGATCTTATCATTATATCCCCCTATCTTGAATTCAACTAAAAATTGTTTAGTGACAGTTACCTGGTGTCCTTTCTGTAGCCACGAAACTCTGTATGGGCTTGGATGATCATTCATTTCCAGCTCAAGCTTCTCTACCATCTCTTTAGAAATGAGATTATCCGTGCTACCACTGTCTACAATGACCTTGCATAGCCTGTCCTTGGTCTTGCAAGCAGTCCTGAAAAGTTTGGTCCTTTGTACTGAATTCTCCACCTCCTTCTCTGGTGTCAAAAGGACTTTTCACATCATAAGAGATCGTTCGCCTTTAGCATCTTCTGCCTCAACATCCCGCCTCTGTGCTTCGGTGATGTGAGCTTCCCCAATCTCTTTCTTTTTATCTGGACACTCATAAGACTTGTGCCCATTCTTTCCACATGTGAAGCATGTAATTACTCCACCTTTTTCTCTTCCTCTACCTCGGGTTCGAGGAAAAGTTTGTTGTCATCATAATCTCCTCTCTTCTCAGTATGTTGTCCTCTCTGTTCAACATATGGTCCTCTCTGTGAGGTCCCACCTCTCTTAGTTCTAGTCTGAGGTTTCTTCCAGTCTTCCCTGGGCTTTTGGTACTTATCCTAGGCAACTAATTTTCCTCTGGGCTGACTTCTGCCTCAGCCCCTTTGGTTGTGCTTTCGGCTCATCTTCTCTTCAGCTTTTAGAGCCATCTGATAAGAATCTTCCACCATTCAGACGGTTACCATGCTCATCTCATTCTAGATATCATATCTCAGGCCATTTATATATCTGGAAACCTTTTCATCATCACTCTCCTGATGACCTTCCCTGATGTTTAGTTTGTAGAATTCCTCAGTGTATTCTTTCACTGTCATCAGCTTCTGTCTCAGGTTCTGTATCCTCCTGAACAAAGTAATTTTATAGTCCCTCGGGATGAATTTGTCCTTCATCTTCATGATCATCCTGTCCCAACTCTTAATCTTCTACTTTCCCTTGCATCGTCTGTCAGCTTGTAGTTCAATTCCCACCACAATGTTGCATGTCCTTTCAATCTTGTGGCAGCATGCTTTACTTTCTTGTCCTCCTTGACATCTTCATAGTCAAAGTATGTGTCCATAGCTCTAATCCAGTCTAGAAGCTCCTCTGCATCCAAGCTTCCCTCATAAACTGGAATGTCCATCTTTTCTCTTGCACCCATCCTGGCAATAGTTCTGATCAAACGCTCATTTGATGCATCTTCGGATGCAACTTCTTCTTCACGTTCAGCTTCTATCTCACTCTCGAAATTGCTCAGATCCCCCGCACTGGTTTTGCATCTTTGAATTGTCTCCATGTCTTCGAGTCTAGCTCATATATCACGCATTTGTCTCTCCATGACTGGATCAGTCATCTGCATGCCTCTTCTTCACGGCATTTCCCTATCCTCTGGTGGATCGGGTGTCTGCATGTCCCTTCTCCTGGGTGGCATGGCGAATTCTTCTTCTTCTCTGCTACAGAAAGAAAAGAACCTTTCTAATATCTGATACCACTTGACGTGTATCAGATTTATCCTTATCTCTTATGCCTCCCTCGCCTGAAATACACAGACAAGAATCAGGCTCTGATACCACTTGACGCCAACACTCTTCCACACAACCCACAGGTCGGAAGGCCTACGTCAGCTCAGGATATTTTCTTCTTCCTCGGCCCAAAGAACTGTAATGCTCTTCTATTTCCCTTTCGGGAAATCCACACCCACAAAAATTTCTGCGCGATCCCCTCTCTGCACTCGGAGGATCGGACTTCGCGATTTCTTGAGATCAGCGGTCGAGCATTGCACCCTCGAGTTCTCGAGACCCGACGACAGTTAGCGCTGACCTTCCCTTCTATTTCAAAACTTTTCTTATCATGATTTCGCCACTCATGATATCAAACCACTCGCTTTCTCGACTCTCGAATCCCGATGTGATGAAACCCTGACGCACGTGCGAACTGACTATTCAACGTTTCACCTCATCGACAATTCGNACAAGATGTCGTGAATCCTCCTCAAAGAATATCGACCATCCTTTTCTCCTGATAAATTTTACGAGTGACCAAGTGTTGCTCCACGGAACTCGTCCTCCTGCGTACAAACCTGCGACGCCTGTTTGAACACTCCATGGCACAAACTTCCTGTGCCTTCTCTTAGTGATAACTCGAAGGTCCTATACCTCCTGATCTTTACCAACTCTAAATCTTTCAAAGAACCCTACACGCACTCCTTGTGGAAGACATTCAACAACTTCCCAAGTGTTGAATCTTTTTGACTCTGCATACACCTGCAGCAACAGTCCTTCAACTCTTACTCAAGTTCGCAACCCTAAACTTCACTCAACCTGTGCACTCCTTGCACGGCTCCTATGCACAAATTCACTTTGGGTGAATGAGAACAAAAGTTACCTCTATCTGAACCCTCTGTCAACGCACTCCTCGCAAGAACTCTAGCTTAGATAGAGAAACAATTGAAACTCATTCCTTCTTCCCTTCAGACTTCAAACTCAAACATGAAATCATATACACAACATATAAAGCAAATGTATCATAGGAAGCAAACATTCATGAGCATATCATTTAGCATCAATACATAGAGAGTAGACACGAAACCATGAATTTGAATCAAACTCTTCTATTAATTCAAATATTTGTACATGGGTGTTCTTACACAACTCTCTGCATGCTCTCCTTCTTAATGCTCAGAATAATATTACAATGCACAATGAGGGTGTCTATATCCCATTTCCCTCTTGTGCTCTCAAACAGTCTAATCTAGAATTAAATCCTATCTACCTGCATTAACTCTATTAAATTCCTCCTACCTACTAAGGATGAGAGCTAAAGGCTCAAGGTCCGATTACAATATACAAGTGTGCTTCATCTTAATGGCTCATTTAATATTGTGCAACAACTTCCAAGGTATTTTCAAAATTTGTGCTGGCATTCGTCCAGTTGTCCACTTGCATTCGCGTTGGCTCGCTTGATGTGAGAGATGCTCCTGCATCATACTCCCTCACTTGGAAAATTTCATGGGCTCCTATCCATGAGCTCCTGCATGGTCTATCCATGCTTCTGGATCTTTCCTTTAGTCTCCCAGCTGGCATCTTCAACTGGATGGTTCTTCCACTTGACCAGATACTCAAAGTATTGCCTTCGCTTGGTCCTCTTTCTCACTCTCTTATCCAGTATGCACTCCATCTGTGGCTTCTCTGCAACTAGCATCTGCTTTCACCATTGGATCACTGGTTGCTCATTTCCAGTCTCTTCTTCCTCATCTTTATATGGGTACAAATCCGAGATATTGAATATCGGAGAAATTTTGATCCCATCGAGTAATTCAATCTCATAATCATTCGTCCCAAATGTCTTCAAGACCCTACATGGCCCTATTTTCTTCATCTTCAACTTATTGTGTGTTCCTCTCGGGAACCTTTCTTTCCTCAAATGTGCCAGAACCAGATCACCAACCTCAAACTGAAGTTGTCTTCTATGTTGTTCTGCTCTACGCTTATATTCCCGACTTGAATTTTGCAACCTCTCCTTCACCTGGATGTGAAGTTCCTTCATCTCTTCTGCGAACTCTTCTTCACTAGTGCTCCTAGTCGTAGTCGGTTTTGAATCCCTCAGTTCAAAAATTCCTCTCAGTTGCATGCCATAAACAACCTGAAATGGACTCTACCCTATGCTCATGTTTACTGAGTCATTATAAGCAAACTCTGCATGTGGTAATATAATATCCCACTGGTTATGGTGTTCTGTCACCAAGCTTCTCAGCAAGTCTCCCAGACTCCTATTTAGTACCTTTGTTTGTCCATCCGTCTGAGGATGATAAGATGACCTAAATGCCAAGTTAGTTCCCAGCTTCTTCCATAAGGTCCTCCAAAAATTCCCTATGAATTTCGTATCTCGATTTGAAACTATACTCCTCGGCAACCCATGAAGTCGAATGACCTCTTTGAAAAACATATTCGCAATGTGAGTTGCATCGTTGGTCTTCTGGCATGGAATGAAGTGTGCCATCTTGGAAAATCTATCCACCACCACAAAGATTGAATCAACACCTCTTTGTGTCCTTGGAAACCCCAATACAAAATCCATGCTAATTGCATCCCATGACCTTTCTAGTATGGGAAATGGTTGATAAAACCCCCCATTTATTTGCTTCCCTTCGAATGCTGGAAAATTTGGCATCTGTCCATGAATCTCTTGACATCAACTCGCATTCCCAGCCAAAAATATGACTCGTTCAACTTTGTGAACGTCTTGTCGTGACCAAAGTGTCCTGCCAATCCTCCACTGTATTTCTCCTTCAATAAGTTCTCCCTCGTGGAGCATTTCAGAATACACAGTTGATCTCCTCTGAACAGTAATCCTTCCTGGATCATGTATTCTACCCATGGGCTTCTGTCTCTGAGAATTGGATTCTCAGCTGCTTCATATGCCTCCTTAAAATCTTGATCATCTGCGTACATGTCCCTGAGATCATCAAAACCCAACGTTTTGACTTTGAACTCCTGTAGCAACAAACACTTCCTGCTCAAAGCATCAACAACTTTGTTAGCAGTACCAAAAAAATTCTTTATCACAAATGTGAAATTCTGCATATACTCAACCCATTTGACATGTTTCTGATTCAACTTCTCTTGTTGAGTCACAAACTGCAGTGCATGATTGTCACTGTACAAGACAAACTCTTTCGGGATCAAGTAATGTCTCCATTTCTTCATTGCCTATATGACAGCGTAAAATTCCTTATCATAAGTGGAATATTTCATCTTTGCTTCATTCAGCTTCTCGCTAAAATATTCTATCAGCCTATCTTCTTGACTCAAGACCGCTCCGATTGAAAATCTGCTTGCATCGCATTTCACCTGGAATGTCTTTTTGGAAATATGGAAACACCAAAACTGGTTGTTCTGTGATCTTCCTCTTCAACAAATTAAAAAATTTCTCCGCCTCTTCTGTCCAGTGAAAATACTTGTGTCTTTTCTTCACTGTATCCATCATTGATGCGCTAAGTCCACTGAAATTTCTAATGAACTTTCGGTAGAAACTAGCCAATCCGTGAAAACTTCTCACCTCAAAAATATTTCTCGGTGATGGCCAATTCTTGATTAACTCCACCTTATCTGGATCCATCCTCAACTCATTTTCCTAAATAACAAACCCCAAGTAAATGAGATCTGTCTTCATGAATGAGTATTTTTTCATCTTTATCAACAGCTTCTCCTGCTGTAATTTCTGCATCACTGTAGCCAAACGCTTCAGATGCTCTGCCACTGTCTTACTGTAAACCAGTATGTCATCCAAATACACAATGACAAATTTCCCAATGAAATCCTTCAGGACTTCATTCATCAATATCATGAAGGTACTTGGTGCATTTTTTAAGCCAAATGACATAACAAGCCATTCATACAACCCTTCGTTGGTTTTGAAGGTTGTTTTCCATTCGTCACCTTCTCTCATGCGGATCTGGTGATAACTGCTTTTCAAATCAATCTTTGAAAAATATTTTTCGCCACTCAAGCAGTCCATCAGATCATCCATCCTCGGCAATGGAAATATGTACCTGATGGTTATCTTGTTAATCACCCTTGAGTCAGTACACATCCTCCAGCCTCCTTCTTTCTTCGGACTGAGTACTGTTGGAACAACACATAGACTCAAGTTTTCCCTGACTAATTCTTTGTCCAACAAATCTTGGACTTGCCTCTTAACCTCTTCATTCTCCTACAGCGTCAATCTGTACATGGCTTTGTTTGGAAAACTAGCTCCTGGTATGAGATCAATATGATGACTCACACTTCTGATCGGTGGCAACGAATGAGGTAATTCGTCCACTACAATGTCAGCGAACTCTTCCAACAGTTCCTAAACCTCCTCTGGTAAATCATCCACTCTTGTGTTAGTCAGAACAATCCTCGGCTTCCTAAACACAATGAACTGTGGATCCTCCTTCTTCTTAACCTCTGTAAGAAGTTCCTTCCCACTCATGAGAATTACTGTGTTGCTTACTTTCGGCCTCACCTCCTTATCTTTTATTGGAAGAAACATGTGTGTCCTCCCATTCTTTTCCAGGGTGTATGTTTTCATTCTCCCATCATGAATCACATTTTTGTCATATTGCCATGGTCTACCTATCAATAGATGACATACATCCATAGGAATGACATCACACAAGATCTTATCATTATATCCCCCTATCTTGAATTCAACTAAAAATTGTTTAGTGACAGTTACCTGGTGTCCTTTCTGTAGCCACGAAACTCTGTATGGGCTTGGATGATCATTCATTTCCAGCTCAAGCTTCTCTACCATCTCTTTAGAAATGAGATTATCCGTGCTACCACTGTCTACAATGACCTTGCATAGCCTGTCCTTGGTCTTGCAAGCAGTCCTGAAAAGTTTGGTCCTTTGTACTGAATTCTCCACCTCCTTCTCTGGTGTCAAAAGGACTTTTCACATCATAAGAGATCGTTCGCCTTTAGCATCTTCTGCCTCAACATCCCGCCTCTGTGCTTCGGTGATGTGAGCTTCCCCAATCTCTTTCTTTTTATCTGGACACTCATAAGACTTGTGCCCATTCTTTCCACATGTGAAGCATGTAATTACTCCACCTTTTTCTCTTCCTCTACCTCGGGTTCGAGGAAAAGTTTGTTGTCATCATAATCTCCTCTCTTCTCAGTATGTTGTCCTCTCTGTTCAACATATGGTCCTCTCTGTGAGGTCCCACCTCTCTTAGTTCTAGTCTGAGGTTTCTTCCAGTCTTCCCTGGGCTTTTGGTACTTATCCTAGGCAACTAATTTTCCTCTGGGCTGACTTCTGCCTCAGCCCCTTTGGTTGTGCTTTCGGCTCATCTTCTCTTCAGCTTTTAGAGCCATCTGATAAGAATCTTCCACCATTCAGACGGTTACCATGCTCATCTCATTCTAGATATCATATCTCAGGCCATTTATATATCTGGAAACCTTTTCATCATCACTCTCCTGATGACCTTCCCTGATGTTTAGTTTGTAGAATTCCTCAGTGTATTCTTTCACTGTCATCAGCTTCTGTCTCAGGTTCTGTATCCTCCTGAACAAAGTAATTTTATAGTCCCTCGGGATGAATTTGTCCTTCATCTTCATGATCATCCTGTCCCAACTCTTAATCTTCTACTTTCCCTTGCATCGTCTGTCAGCTTGTAGTTCAATTCCCACCACAATGTTGCATGTCCTTTCAATCTTGTGGCAGCATGCTTTACTTTCTTGTCCTCCTTGACATCTTCATAGTCAAAGTATGTGTCCATAGCTCTAATCCAGTCTAGAAGCTCCTCTGCATCCAAGCTTCCCTCATAAACTGGAATGTCCATCTTTTCTCTTGCACCCATCCTGGCAATAGTTCTGATCAAACGCTCATTTGATGCATCTTCGGATGCAACTTCTTCTTCACGTTCAGCTTCTATCTCACTCTCGAAATTGCTCAGATCCCCCGCACTGGTTTTGCATCTTTGAATTGTCTCCATGTCTTCGAGTCTAGCTCATATATCACGCATTTGTCTCTCCATGACTGGATCAGTCATCTGCATGCCTCTTCTTCACGGCATTTCCCTATCCTCTGGTGGATCGGGTGTCTGCATGTCCCTTCTCCTGGGTGGCATGGCGAATTCTTCTTCTTCTCTGCTACAGAAAGAAAAGAACCTTTCTAATATCTGATACCACTTGACGTGTATCAGATTTATCCTTATCTCTTATGCCTCCCTCGCCTGAAATACACAGACAAGAATCAGGCTCTGATACCACTTGACGCCAACACTCTTCCACACAACCCACAGGTCGGAAGGCCTACGTCAGCTCAGGATATTTTCTTCTTCCTCGGCCCAAAGAACTGTAATGCTCTTCTATTTCCCTTTCGGGAAATCCACACCCACAAAAATTTCTGCGCGATCCCCTCTCTGCACTCGGAGGATCGGACTTCGCGATTTCTTGAGATCAGCGGTCGAGCATTGCACCCTCGAGTTCTCGAGACCCGACGACAGTTAGCGCTGACCTTCCCTTCTATTTCAAAACTTTTCTTATCATGATTTCGCCACTCATGATATCAAACCACTCGCTTTCTCGACTCTCGAATCCCGATGTGATGAAACCCTGACGCACGTGCGAACTGACTATTCAACGTTTCACCTCATCGACAATTCGNTATCGTGATTTCGCCACTCACGATATCAAACCACTCGCTTTCTCGACTCCTGAATCCCGATGTGATGAAACCCTGACGCACGTGCGAACTGACTATTCAACGTTTCACCTCATCGGCAATTCGGGGTTCACAATATCGCGAATCCTATTACATAAGTGTCAGGACTTATCACTGCGAAACTCCGATAAGGCGTGCCACCTGTCTTCCACTCTGACCCTCGTGGCCCACACTATCTCTTTGACTGTCGGGATATCGCCTTTCGCGATTCTTGATGCTATACTTACGGGACTTCACCCTGAAAAACCCCAATGCACGATCCCACGTATGAATCCGACGGTCCTCATGACTCGGATCCATATCTCGCCCCTCCTGAGCTTCGAACCTCTCAATTACTCTGCCATATCTCCCCTACACCTCTGCTATATCTGACGGCTCACAGGATGTCGTGAATCCTCCTAAGAGAATACCGATTGTCCTTTGCTCCTGATAACTTTTACGAGTGACCAAGTGTTGCTCCATGGAACTCGTCCTTCTGAGTACAAACCTGCAACGCCTGTTTGAACACTCCACGACACAAACTTCCTGTGCCTTCTCTTAGTGATAACTCGAAGGTCCTATACCTCCTGAGCTTTACCAACTCTGAATATTTTAGAGAACCCTGCACGCACTCCTTGTGGTAGACATTCAACAACTTCCCAGGTGTTGAATATTTTCGACTCTGTGTACACCTACAGCAACAGTCCTTCAGCTCTTACTCAGGTTCGCAACCCTGAACTTCACTCAGCCTGCGCACTCCTTGCATGGCTCCTATGCACAACTGCACTTTGGGTGAATGAGAACAAAAGTTACCTCTATATAAACCCTCTATCAATGCACTCCTCATAGGAATTCTAGCTCAGATAGAGAAACAATTGAAACTCATTCCTTCTTCCCTTCAGACTTCAAACTCAAACATGAAATCATATACACAACATATAAAGAAAATGTATCACAGGAAGAAAACATTCATGAGCATATCATTTAACATCAATACACAGAGAGTAGACACGAAACCATGAATTTGAATCAAACTCTTCTATTAATTCAAATATCTGTACATGGGTGTTCTTACACAGCTCTCTGCATGCTCTGCTTCTTAATGCTCAGAATAATATTACAATGCATAATGAGGGTGTCTATATCCCATTTCCCTCTTGCGATCTCAAACAGTCTAATCTAGAATTAAATCCTATCTACCTGCATTAACTATATTAAATGCCTCCTACCTACTAAGGACGAGAGCTAAAGGCTTAAGGTCCAATTAAAATATACAAGTGCGCTTCATATTAATGGCTCATTTAAGATTTCCCAACAACTTCCAAGGTATTTTCAAAATTTGTGCTGGCGTTCGCCCAACTGTCCACTTGCATTCGCGCTGGCTCGCTTGATGTGGGAGATGCTCCTGCATCACGGGAGCCCACGGTGTCCATTTTTTAATGCGTCTTCAGCCACGAGATCAGCATCCCGACATCTACATCACAGCAGTCCCTGGGCCTCTTTTCATCTTGAGCCCTCGAGGCACCTTTTTTCTTCATACCCTAGTCAGGTACTCATGCGCATATTCACGCTTATCAAATACATGCTCATATATTCGATTCTCTTCAGATATTGTTCACTTTGGGTATTTGGTTTTCATGTGTGTAGGTACTTGATCATCATACATTGGCACAACCCCTTCAAGTATATACTCAGCACTGGCATGTAGTCTTTCCCTCTGTATCGCACTTACATTTCCAGTCACACCCTCTGACATTTGCCTCTAGGGTCCCCCTTTCTGGCTCTGCAGTACCCACACCTCCATTTGCATCTTCGGTACTATCACCTAGTAGCATTCTTCCCCACATGAGTTGTCCCATTCCTAACACCTTGTGGCACTTTTGAAACTCATGTTGTTTTTCAAAACCCTTTAGGGATGGGAGTCTCAATAGTCTTTCATCATGTCGTGAATCAACCCCATACTCTTTCTCCTCATTTTTCTAGCTTTCCCACACGGACTCCCAGATTCTCTCTTCACGGTTCTATTTTTTTACCTGCACCTCCGCAGTATCATGAACCCTCCATTTCATCCACAATCAGTTTGCCCATCTGCAAACCTACCTTCATTTCACCTACCTCATATAGAAACTCACCAATGGGGCCCCCACCCTTCATCAATTTTCCAAGAAAATTATGCCCTACATGGGCCACCCATATCACACTGGGGCACCAATTTCTGTATTTGTACATTTCTACCCAATTATTCATTATTTATTTTATAAACACCTTTATATTCAGTCATTACATTACCCTTTTTGTCGTCACCTTTGGCGACCTGCTTCCCTTTTTTTGGCCAGCCACAACCCATGTCACCCTTGGTTGGAGCACTACTTATCATCTTCCCTTGCCGGCATCGTCCATATCTTCATAGTACCCTACATGTCACTTATCTCTACCCTATGAATTTGTTCACCTTGTCCCGCCTCTGGCACACCTTATCCCCGGTCTTATCGTCCCCCTGACACTCAACCTCGTTGAACGGTTGTGGCTACTTTTTCTCTCATACATCCTCCAACCAAGGGTAGTCTTGAGTCTTCTCACATCTTGACTTCATCCATGTACCTCTGCCACTTCCTCACCTCACCTAGTAGATTTCACGAAGCCATTTGCTTCTAGGAGTCACGTCCCCCTTTTTGTCGACATCAACACAGTTTTCCAGAAGGGCGACAGTATCTTGATTCTCATTATCCACTCAATGAGATATCTCGAATGGCACAAGGTGAAACATAATTGCTCCCTATTATCATTGACCCCCATAAAATTCGATGCCAACACTTTCTCATGTTACGGTGGGTCTTACTTTGCGATTATTGCAGTTAGTTCTTTTAGTTGTCGAAGACCTCTGAACTTGGCAGGGCTATCAATGCCCACATCATCGCTGCTACTTATTACCACAATCATTGCCTACTATTCAGAGTATGTTCATTTGCAGAATTGTCTTCTTCCTT
>JZKD02S0372019.1:2672-18629 GCA_000966675.3 Picea glauca | reverse complement strand
ACACTCATGGAAAAATCGTCCATAGCATATGTCAATACATATATATCAAATAACATTAAATCACAACCATCAACATCATCATAAAAATCCATGAGTGAAATATATAACCATGCACTATAATCGGATCACTTGCATGCAAGTGTTCTCAAATAATAAGTCGATAACATGTGCTCGCAAGAGCGGGATGATACATACACCCCCTCTTGTTTTAAACTTTGTCCTAAAGTTGTACAGTATATAAAATGCAGTAATAAAAGTATCTGACAAGATTTATATGTCTAATCTATCAAATAAGTAAGGAAACTTCTAGCGCATATCATATGTGTCCTCCCAGGAAGCCGAGTGTGGACTATAATTGTCCCATGAGACCTTGACCTAATCGATCATTCGACGTCGTAGTTGTCGAATACGATGGTGCATAATGTTGATTGTCTCCACCATGAGTGCACCCTCGTCCGACACCTACAAATAACTCATAACAATCACATGTGTAGGATCACTAACATAATGTCGTAAAATAGATACATGGAAAGCATCGTGCATACGCTTCAAAGAATTAGGCAAGGATAGTTGATAGGCCATAGGTCCTTTCTTTTCCACAACTTTGAAAGGTCCCACAAACCTAGGAGAGATTTTAGCACCCTTTCTAAACTTGATCGAACTCTTATGCAGTTTCACCCGCAAGAAAAATCGATCACCAACTTCATAATTATGGTCAACACAATGTGCATCAACATAACTCTTCTGATGATCTTGTGCTTCTTTAATCCTTTGTCTTATCATTTTCATTTGTTCTTCCATTTTTTGGATAACTTCTGGTCCTACCAGGTCCTTATCCTCAAGTTTATCCCAACTCAACGACGTTCGACACAGTCTCCCATAAAGAAACTCAAACGGTGTCATCTTAATGGTACTTTGATATCTTTTTTTGTATGCAAACTCTACCAGTGGAAAGAACTCTTCCCAACACTTTTGTTGGTCCATTAAATACATACACAACATATCTTCCAAAATTTGGCTCATTCTTTTTGTCTTCCCGTCAATATCAGGGTGGTATTCTATACTAAAGTTCAGTTGCGTTCCCAAGGTCTCTTGGAAACTAGTCCAAAATCATCCTGTAAACATTGATCCTCAATCAATTATGATCCTTCTCAGTACACCATGTAACATTACAATCTCACTGATAAAAACTCTAGCTATGTTTGGTGCCTGATACGTCGTACGCATAGGAATAAAATGTGCACTCTTCGTTAGAGTGTCAACTATCATGAAAATCGAATCGTGTCTCCTTGTCGTCAGTGGAAATCTAACTATAAAGTCCATCGAAATGACCTCCCATTTTGATTACGGGATAGCGGGTGGCTGTAATAATCTTGTTGGATGTCTATGTTCAACTTTAACTTGCTGACATTCTAGACATCACACCACGTAACTAACTATGTATGCTTTCATTCCTTTCCAGAAGAATAAAGGCTTAAGGTCTTCCCTCATCTTTGTGACTCCTGGATGAGCCATGTACACTACTTGGTGCGCTTCGCTCAGGATCAAAATTCTTAATTCGTCATTAGGCAGTATGTAAATTCTGTGGTTATACCTCAACAATTCGTCATTGTCCAATGTATAACCTTCAAAATTTGGTAACATCATGGTGTCTTGTCCAATACTTTCCTTAACCTATTTATACCTGTCAATGTCGAACTATATAGTTAGAATATTTTCCTAAAGATTCGTCTGAAGAGACATTGCCAAGAATATGCATGGTCTCCGACTCAATGCATCGACCACTCTGTTTACCATACCTTTTATGTAAGAAATCTTGAAGTTTTATTCGCCAAGTAGTTTCTACTAAAGACTTTGTCGCGCGTTCATGTCACTCTGCATAAATATCTGTTTCAATACATAGTGATCTATATTTAGTTCAAATTTTCGTCCAATCAGATAGTGTCTCCACACTCTCAAGGCATACACGATGGCCAATAACTTCAAATCATCCATTGTGTGGTTCTCCTCATGCTTTCTTAATTTCCTTGAGATGTAAGCGATCGCAAGACTGTCTTACATCAATACTCTGCCTAAACCTTCCTTGGATGCGTCTGTGCATACCAAGAATTCATTGTCCATGCCAAGGAATTTTAGTATCAGTGTTTTCGTCAATAACCCCTTGATCCTTTGAAATGCTTTAGTGCATTTCTCGGTCCATAAAAGCTTCTCGTTTTTTTTCTGCAATTCCTTCATCGGATTTGCTATCTTTGAAAAACCTTCGATGAACCATCAGTAATATCCGGCTAAACCCATAAATATGCATACTTCTTGTATGTTTTTAGGTGCATTCCATTCCATAATAGCCTCTACCTTCACCGGATCCACAACGATACCTTCACCGAATATAACGTGTCCTAAGTAATGAATCTTCTATTGGTAAAAAGAACATTTCAATAGTTTCCCATATAATTTGTTTTCACGTAAACATTGTAGTACCAAGTGAAAATGTTCATCATGTTCTTCTAGCGTCCGAGAATATATCAGTATGTCATCAATGAATACTTGAAAACACTTGTCCAATTATTCGCAGAACACCCTATTCATCAATCTCATGAATTCCCCAAGGGCGTTTGTTAGTCTAAATGGTAAAACAGTAAACTTGTAATGTCTAAACCTCGTCTTGAATGCGGTATTAGAAGTATCTTCCTCTTTAATTCATAATTGGTGATCTCTTGATCTCAAGTCGGTCTTTGAAAACATCGATGTCTAAACCTCGTCTTGAATGCGGTCTTAGGAATATCTTCCTCTTTAATTCATAACTAGAGATATCCCAATCTCAAGTCGATATTTGAAAACATCATCGCGCCTTTCATTAGGTCAAACAAATCATTTATTTTTTGAAATGGGTACTATTTCTTGATCGTCACATTGTTCATTTGACGATATTCAATATAAAGTCTCCACGACCCATCCTTCTTTCTTATGAAAATAACAGGCACACCCCAAGGTGACATAGTTGGACATATAATTCCCAATTCCAACAACTCCTTCAATTTCATTTTCAACTCCTATAGATCAGGCGTTGACATTCAATAATGGGTTCTTGTTATTGGTTCATTTCCAAGTTTCAAGTCGATGGTAAACTCTAACTCTCTTTCAGGCAGCAAACCTGGTAACTCTTCTGGAAACACATATGCAAACTCTCGTACTACCAGAAGGTTTTATAATGCTTCCGCCTCTCCCTTTTCATTTAGTGCTAAGATTGCATATAGCTTTCATCCTTTGCACATGATCTTCTATAGATGTAGGGAAGAAATGAACGTTAAGGACACTCCCTAGTTTCTTCCTACAATCACTCTTCTTTGTCCCTCATCATCGGTCAAACTCAATCGTTTCGTCTTACAGTCGAGTATCACATCATGCGATTCCAACCAGTCCATACCGATCACGATGTTATAAGATCTTAATATCGTGACATATAGGTTGGAATTCGTTATAAAATATCCCAATTCAATACTACAGTCTATAACCCTTCCTCCAACCTTCGTTTTGACACCCGAAGCCATTTCTACGTACATAAACGCATCCTTCTCGACTGTCTTTTCCTTAGTTCTTTTCAGCGTTGCAATAGAAATAAAGCTCTTTGTACCACTAAGATCTATCAAAATACTAAAAGTTTGGTCGACGATGGTACTTGATGTCTAGAGCATAGTTGAATGGAGCTCGTCCTGGTGATTATTCACCATTGCATGAATCCTTTGGGCTTTGCTCAAATCTCCAACTGTAGTCTGTCTTGTTGATATAGTCGCTCTGGCCTTCTCAATGGGACAATCTCACTAGTAATGAGGCTCTCCACATGTCCAACATTTGTTCTTTGGTCTAGTACTCATTGTCGCCGAATTAGAAGTTTTTGGCCTACCAAGCTGAGATCCGAGTATGTTCTGCTGAATAGCTCTAAACTATTGTTGTTGATGAAGCGATGGTCCTCTATAGGGAGTCCTCTACTGAGGAGTCAGTCATCGTCATGTCGTGAATGTGTATCCCCTCAATGTATCTTGATACTATGATTTATGCCTGGCTAGTGTCTTATGTTGTTGCGCACTTGATATCATATGTGCATTCGGTCTTGCAGGAATCCTTCCTTGACCCCCGCTGGTTAGGTGTTCCTCCACTATAAGGGCCTTCTGTAATACATCGTGAAACTTCTGAGGCATTAGGATCCTGACCTTCACACAAATTTTTAATTTAAGGCTGAACACAAACTTGTTTACCTACAACTTCTCTGTGTTCATATGCGGGGCATATCGAAGTAGCTCCATAAATCTAGCCTCATACTCTGAAACTATATGACCACCCTGTCATAAGGTGTTGAACTCATTGAGTTGGCACTCAATGAATTTCTCTAATAGATACCTCTCCCAGAACTGCTCCTCGAACAATTCCCATGACATGTTTTCGATGGCCATGTTTAGTTGAGGTAGGAGCTTCTTCCATCATAGAAGAGCTCCGCCTTCAACTGAAATACCTCCATGCGGACCATCATGTTGGAGGTGTAGTCATGGAGTGAAAATCACATCGCCATGTTCTACAACCATACCTTAGCGACTGAGATGTTTGTGGCACCCATGAACTTGGGAAACTTAACCTTCTCGAGTTCTTTGTGAATGCTACCACTGCCAGTTGGAGCGCCCTATGAACCGTCATTGGGTACATGCACCCTAGTCTAATCTCTATCTAGTCGGTTAATCAAGGCCTCTGAAATCCTCTCAAAATCATTTCATCAAACCAACCATATCCCCCACAACAATCTTCTCCTACCCAATGACTTGTTCTTCTCCTTGGGGGTTAGACCCTTCTAGCGTGGATTCTATGGGAGGTGTCACACCTCTTCCCCTATCACCACATCATATTCCTCCATGACGTCCTCTAACCATGATTAACTACATGGGAAAATTTCATACTGATACGCCCAGGGTGAGCCTCCCAGGGAGTGTCCATGGTGCAAATAAAAGAAAATAATAAGACAATTGGACACACGAGGTTGACCCCCATCTCTCTGAGATGAAAAAAGATGGGTAACCTTCAACAGGATCATGATTAAGCGTAAGGACTTAACCTTATTGGGTAACATCACCATCAAGGAGTGTTATAGTGCCATCAACCAAAGATGACCAACGCTCAACAAGTGTTCAAAAGGGTGATGCAAAAGCAAGGTGGCCAATCGAACAATCGGGACCTTCGATGGAGACTAGATTGATAAATTATGGTAACTAGTATTGCAATGGAAAATATTCTAGAATTAGGTAGTTCTTTAATTCTCATAAATGAAGTCATGAGATAGGGTCTGTTAAGTGATTGATAGCGATAAAAAAAAATGGATTCCTATTTTAAAATATAGGCAATGAACTCAAATTTCAATTCAGAATGTTGTAAAATTAATTCCAGTTTCAACATAACACTAAATAAATTTTGCAAATTCTAATTAACAATTTACTCTTATTACGAAAAAATACAATTAGAAAATAATGATACTGATGAAGAGAATTTTGTAGATATCCTTTAACAACTTGTGCTTCTTCCTTGTTTCCGCTTGCTAATCACGAAGAACTCATCAGTATCTCCCAGCCAACGCTAGGGGTATTCTTCTTCCCCCTTAGCCTACTGAGCCGCAAAGGGGCACACACATAAAACTATAAAATCTTCTAGCTTCGAGCTTTCCTCGTAAGGTAGAGAAACCACTCTCTCTCAATCTAGGTATCCCAACTCTCACAAGTAAAAACAACCAAAAATTTTGCAGCATAACTTTACCCATAACTAGTGTGATCCCTTTCCCCTATTTTCCATTTGTTTTATAGGAGTTTCATTAATGACAACTCCCCACTTGCACAATTAATTCCTTTTTAATTAGATAAATTAGAATTATTTTCCCCTTCCACTTTTCACCCTTTCCTCAAGTTGCACAAGTAGTTCTACATTTTATATTAATTAAAGTCAATTTCCTTCACTCGTCTTAAAAGTGCTCTTTAAATCACTCCTAGTTGCCTCTTTAATCCCCATATTCTCATTTAATGACTCACACCTTACTAAATCCGAGTTGAGTTAAAATAACAGTCTTCTCTAGTTATACTAGTGTTAACTAAACTCTGGATACATTTCTATGCATACACGTTCTTTCATGTTTGTTTCTTTCTAATTTTAAAACTCTGTTTTAATATTTTCTTACAGATATGTGCCTTAATTCAAATTTTTAGGTTTATTACATTTAACTTAATTCTTAAATTTATTTACCTCATTCCCCTTTTGATTTAGTTAATAATTTAGTTTTAGTCTTCTCACCTAACTTAGACTTAGACTTAATTTTTGAATAGGCTTAGACTTTCACTTGGGATTTACAATTAATAATTTCAATCCTTAATTAATTAATAAAATCCGACAATGTTTAAATATTTTACAAGGTTTGATTATTCGCTCAAAGTTTTCTAGGCCATCTAGATTCATTGACTTGGGTTTTATTTCCGTGATGTTCCCTTCAAGATGCACTATGTGCTCCAAGGGTGTCACTTGCCTTTGACTAGTTTTGGTAGTTGTCCAACCCTTGGAGTCAGCACTCCATTCGGGCGACCTTGTGAGAGACTAAGGGATTATATGGAATAAGGACCCCGCCTTATTGCACGCCTCTTAGAAATCCTCGTGAGTGACTGTCTCAATGTTCCCTCATGACATCATGGACCTCTCGAACTAGGTAATCATCAACCTATAATTCGAGCCATGGTGGGAGTGCTAGTAGGCTATGACAGGGATGCTGCCACACCTCTCCCTCGATATCTAGTTTTTGTGCATGGTCCATTTACTCCTTATGTGAGTCATATTAGCAAGCTTTCATCATCCTGCATCCATATATGAAACAATGCCAATGATCCATATACAAAATTATACTATAAGAAACCATATGTCACATATGCATAATGAAATACTCAAACCAATACAAGCCACTACTTGACTCAATCCAGATTCCAAGGAGGTCCATTGATGCCATCGACATTCACAATCTGTCAAATGTCTTGCACACTCACGGAAAAATCGTCAATAGCATATCTCAATAGATATATATCAAATAACATTAAATCACAACCATCAACATCATCATAAAAATCCATGAGCGAAATATATAACCATGCACTATAACCAGATCACTTGCACACAGGTGTCCTCAAAGAATAAGTCGATACCATGTGCTCGCAAGAGTGGGATGCTACATGTATATTTATTTTTTTAAATGTTGAACGCCTTATACATTGTATCTGCAACAAGTAAAAAGAAAAAATATTTTTAAGAACAATAATTTTTAAGTATTTTTTTTTAAATATTATGGATTATTTTATTGGGTTAATTTTGACTTGATCATAAAGTAATTAAAATAACTTTGATTTTAGTAATGACGAATTTATTTTTGATGATTTATAGGTATATGGTATTGAATAACCCATGGTATTTTCCCATTTGATGTGATGAATTTTATTTAAAGGTTCGAAGAATCCATTGTCAAATGCTTTAAGTGGCTTAGTGTTTGGTTTTCAGCCAAGGAAAAAATATATATCTATTTGGATATTAATTTTCTCAATAAGAATTTCCATGGTAAACATTAGTTCTTTGTTCGTGTTTATTTGTTTTGTGTCTATCTAAGTGTGATATTTCTCTCTTAGTTGTAAGATTTGGCATTATAACGCAATAGACCTATACTCTCTACATAAATGGTGAAATGGTGGATCAAAACTGGGTAGACCAAGACTCTCACAAGAGTGGTTTGATATTTGAATCCATATAGAGCATTAGTATCCAAACATATAAAGACCATGCAAATAGAAACATATGGAAGTGGAATGAATTGAAAAATAGTTTTGGTGGTACAATGGAAAACTATAAAATCACATGTAAATAGGCTTATGTTTGTAAAACCTTTTATAAGCATGCATACCTCTAATTTGTCCAAACACCAATGTAAAGTCTAAAAATTTGATATTTAGCTCGCTTGGAAATTGTAAAATAAATCATTCCATAAAATATAAAAAGTATTGTTTATGAATTTTAAGGATTTATCAAGCCTCCGCATACATCAAATCTCCTTGCCAACCTTTTTTTACACTTTCCAAAACGTTTTCACTCGATAGGATATAATCTTTTTTTATATTAGATATATTTCGAACTTTTAATACCCTCAAAAACGTTTTCACCTGATATGATATAATGTTTTGGATATTAGATATATTTGGGACATTATTTTTTACATTTTCAAAATTGTTTTCATGGAAGTTATATAATTTTTATAGAAGTTTTTCAAAAATGTTTTGTTTATTGTATTTGAAATCAATATAATTTTAGTTGATATTATTATATTTTTATATTATTCAATGATAATACTTTGTGATATAATTTTGAAATTATAAACTTTATGAGTTTTCTTCCGTTTTTTTAAATCATTTTCATGTTTTCAAAGAAGATTTGAGATTGAAAGTTTGTTCTCATCGATTACACTGTAACCAATGTGATCATAACTCAACATTTTTATACAATTACATTTTAAATAGTTTTAAATAAATTATACATGTGTGGTTTCCCACCGATCACTTCCTCTTGGCCTTTTTATGCATGGCTACAAAACAAGGTTTTCAAATTCTCTGCCTTAAAAGTGGCCTTCTTATGTTGATTGTGCATTTGGCATATCATATGCACACATTGCAAATTCAACATTTGACTTCATAGTGTGTGAGTTCGATAATCAAAGGTGAAATTAACCTAAGTTCACGGCTGAAAAGCCATGTCTCAAATGTTAAGAGAGAAAGTCTCATAGGAAAGAGAATAAGTGAAGTGGAAATAAATAAGTATGGATTTATAGAAATTCATAGCAATTAAATTATCATGATCACATTTAAGCATCATTGTGTATAACATACTAAACACATATATTTTCATAATAGAGAATAATATTAATTGTATATTCCTAAATAATAATAGAATATTTGTATTAACTTTAAGAGAAGATAGTACATGAAACATGTTGTCTAAGAGAAAATTTCCATCTAATTATAGGAATTCAATGTAGACACTACCCTCCCAATAAAGTTATGAATTCATTAGGAAAAATAAAAAAGAGTTTTAGATTGCTAGCCACTCAACCTAACCCATTTATTTTCATATTTACCAATCTACTTATTTTAGAGCACTACATGCATCTCATTTGGCCATTAAAAAACCACATAACTCTGTTTCACTATCCCACACAACCTAAAAAAATATATTCCCTTTCTTTTCTTAGTAATACCTTAGGATTAGTCTTCCCTATAATGCTCTTCAGTGTGGAAAGAAATATCTCAATATGTTGTATGCTTTCTCATAATTTCCTGCCATAACAATACTTGGATCTCAAGCATAGAAAGTGTAACAAATAGATAGTAGCTGAAGGATTCCTAAGTTTCCAAACCTTTATTCTCACCAATAACCATCTATCTTTCATTCAAGATATGTACTTTTGATATGAATTAAGGACGTGTCTCTCCATGAGGGTTGACTTCTCTATATCAGAGTTAGTGATATTAAATAAATACACTATCTTTGGAGATCCATGAAAGCAATGGAGATGTATTTACTATTTTTGAGTGGTTATATTTTACATTCTGAAGCTAATACCAGATGAATTATTTGTATTTCTTATTAATTCTTAGATACATAAATGAATAATTAATCTTTCTTGTTTCTTGTTTCTTGTTTCATTTTCTGTGAGTCTTATTTGTGTCTTGTGTTTGTATTTTTACTTTGTTAATATAATCACTCCTCTAATTACCATCATTTGGTATTAGAGCAGTTGTTCCAAGCCTTTCTKCTCTCACACTTATGGTTATTGAACTCAAATGAACACCAATATTGTCATCAAGAATGAGTACCTTTGCATCTTGAATTCTCCACCCCATCTACTCATTTAACAATCATTCTCTTTATTCTCAAGGCTCTACACCCACCCAAAACAATTTATGGTTTTCTATTTTAGTTTCAAAAGGACATGTCCTACACCTTAATATTTTCTCTATTGGGATTAGGGTTTATTTTGTTTTTCTTCCACAACTACCCAATCCACCTGGCTTTGTCACTTCATTCTACTCATAATGCCTACATGCAAGGATCCAATATATAACTAATGTCAAAAAWTTGTTCTTATAATATCCTAGRAGATCACACTTTCTATGAAYGAAATGATATGACTATAGTCTCGTSTTTCTACCTYTCTCTTCCATTTACACCCATTTTTCTCTCGTCAAGTAYGGTGGGAAAATGTAAGGTGATTTATTGGATTCTTGGATTTGCATACTCAGTGTATACTCCAAAACGTGTCCAAATATTATTGTCAACACTATACTATATATTGATAGCTTACAAATAGAGGGAATAAAAAAGGATTTGTTGGGATATAGAATCCAAAACCCTAGAACTCTACATTCAGTTCAATATAGATCAATCTAGAAACAGTTCCATGACTAGACAAACTAGAATATGGAATGACTTGTGTTAGGTCCTTCAATGTCATTTATACCCTCATGGTTATTTGCAGAACCTCATGTTTCACTTCCTACAACTTCTAAAAATTCAAGTTCAATCAATGCAATGATACATTGACATATTTTACACATATTGATATTCGTCTTGATATCCACAAATTTGAAAAAGCACTTATTTTAAAAATATTCAATTATGATTTATTATAAAAATTTAGAAATGAGGTTTCTTTATTTGAAAGAACATCCCTATATCAAGCCTTCATCCATGATCTCATTATTGAGTGAAAAAATAATAAACACCCTTTCCTCCCTTCTCCTCATTTTCCTACTCCTAACCCACCCAACTCTCTCTAGTCTACATTTATTCCTTCATTGAATCACCATCCTCTCCATTAACTAGACATTGATGCCATTTCCACAAGATCTCAACCCATCCTTCTACAAAATTTTATTTTCTCCATTTTCACAATCTAAGAAAATCCTCATACACAAATTAACATATTGTTGAAGTTTCAGACCCTTTATTTTCTTCTTAAATCCCTTCTCCTTTTGACATAATTTCTCTTCTTATACTTAACACTATATATATTTATTATTTGTAATGACCATAAATGGGTCCCAACACCCTACTAAACATCTTTTTACCCACAATTATCAAATTTAAAAGGAAATCATTACCATGATTCTATATAATGGGATTCAAAAGAATTTTATCTCTTGTGACTTCATCCTTAATCACCCGAATCAACCATTGGATCAACAACTTAACCAATTGTATAATCTATTGCTTCTTCTTCCACGTCTTGATATCGATATGTTACTATAGGGTATGGATCAACTTATGCTATGGAATATATTGCACACCTGTGGTTACCCACTACTTACTATCAAGATCCTTATTATTTGGGCCAGGGACAATAATATAGACCATAGTTGTTATCTAATAAATGTTGTTCTATTAATTTTTCGATTGGGAATTTTCATGACATTGTTGAGTGGGAAATTTCATCTCTTCATTGTGTTAACCTCCTCTTAGGGATTCCATACCAACACCGGTGCCATACTTTGTATGATGCTCATCATAATTCTTACAAACTATTTAATTATTAAAACAATTACAAAATTACATCTTCTATGGTTCCCCCACTGTCTATGTTGCCTAAAAATGCTACTATTCATCAGTCTAGTCTCAATAAATATATTCCTTCATGTCTGATTTTTCCCTGTCAAACATGATAATCATTCCCACTGGCTTCCATCTAATATGTAGCATTTTCTTGATGAATTTACCAATTGTATTTGTCACTCCCAATATCCTTATTCTTATTACCTATCCAACATTCCATCCACCTAGTGCCTCATGCTTCTCTTCCCAATGTCCCTAATTATCACCTTACTCTCTATGAAGTTACTAAAGTAAAACATCAACTTAAAAATCTTCAAGAATCTAGTCATATTCAACCCAACTCCTCCACTTCTAGTTCCCAAACCTTCATTATCACAAAAATGACACCAAAGAATGGAATTTATTCATTGATTACCGTAGATCAACAAATCCACCATCAATAATCATTATTGTTTTCCATGAATTGATGGCCTCTTGACTATGTCAAGGGTACCAAGTTATTTACAAAGATAGATCTAGCTATAGGTTATCACCAAGTGTGCATAAATCCCAATGAAACCTAGAAAACAACATTCCAAACAAGGTGTGGCTTATATGAATGGATCATTTTGATTTTCAAGATCACTAATGCACTTTCTATTTTTATGAGGTTGATTAATGATATTTTTCTCCCCTATGGAGGCCATTTTGTGGTGATTTATTTTGATGATATTCTAATATTTATCCAAACATGGCAAAAGATTCAAAACCATGTGAATTTAGTGTCAAAACTACTACACCCTCACAAATTGCAAGTAAAATGAAAATTTTCATTTTTTTGACAAATTACCATTCAATATATGGGGTTTGTCATTAACCAAATGGGATTTCATGTCAACCCTAATAGGGTGAAAGATCTTGTTAATTATCTAGTACCTACTACAACAACAAGTTTGAAGAGTTTTTTGGGCAACCTAGATTATTGTTGTTGTGAGAAATCTTACCATGCAGATAGGTTAATCTCCCCTTAGTCGGGATTTCTTCAACTAAGAAAGAATAGAGAAAGTGGAAACTAACATCTCTAGCTTATGTCTATTCACATATGAAAATGAGAAGAGGGGAAAGAAAATAAGAGTGCACCTTTTTAGCAGGTTTTCCTCTCTGCTCCTTATTTCTCCAACATTGGATCATGTCCTAGCTTGATCACAATCTTCCCGCACTTAGACAAAAAAACCTTCCTCTTCTACTATTTTCACAAAATTAGATGAAATAAAATCTAACTAAATGAAACAAGAATAAACATTCATGTGTAAAGTAAATGAGTCAAAATTATGGGAATAGGCCAAGATTATATTCATGAGAAACAATGGAAAACACTTGAAATCATGTAATGTTGAGAAAGCTTCCTCAATGATCCTCCTCTCTAGACCTTTTTATGAACTGCCACAATGCTACTGAACTATCTCTGAATGCCATAAGAGAAAAGGTTTGATACTCTTTAGAACTCTCCCTTTACCCTTGAGTGGTCTCCTTATATAGAAAATGAAGGCTCAACCACCATGGAGTATTTTAGGAATATGATTGAGGATATGGCTCAAATAATTAGGACATTCAGCCTGGGATCAAGTAGATATACATGACTTGAATCCATTTGACCCAAACAAACTCCAACCTCCTGGAACCTTCCCTCCAAAAAAGTTGAAATTGGTTATAACCAAACTAACAATACCCAAAGGATTACCATATATCGTCATTGATGTTCCCCTACAATTGAGTAGGGAGTGTCACCAAGGGACTAACACTCCCTATGTATGGACGAGGGGTGTTGGTCATAAAAAATGGTCAAAAACTCAAGGTAAAAAGTGGTTTTTCAACCTTCAAATGATGTATTTTCTTCACCAATTTATCTAGGAAACATGATAGACACTTCCACATGATGATAGAGTATATTGAGGCCTCCCTATTATGGGTTTTATCCTCCAATTTTTTCAGGTAACATGACCAACACTGCCACATGATGATAGAGTTACGACATTCGATTATGCCACTTAGTATAATATAAGTGTGACACTTGAAACCTACATAAGTGATACATAAGTGTGACACTTAGTAGAATGAGATACATAAGTGTGCCACTTAGTAGTGTGGAAATTTGGTGTGTAATAGATGTCGCCTAAAGTGTGAGATCAGAATATAAACTAATGGTTGAAACACTTTACAAAATGATGTGCACCACAGGGTGTTGAAATATGAGAGTTGGATGAAAGTTGCAAACAAACATCAAGCAACATATATATGAATCATATTGAGGTAGGAATTCCCATTCTTAGTACAAAATGGATTTAAAGCATGGTCGTTGAACAATACATTGCAGATCCATGACAACACTGTGTTGTGGAAAATAACAACCCTCGTAATTTCTTGACAAAAATAAAGGGCCCCCCATTAAAATTTTGAAAAACACTTCTTCCAATTACTTTTATTTTGTTTGAGGGTCTTGGTTTGATCATCTTCCTTCTATTTATTAGGTTTTCCATGCTTCTTTACATCGATTCTTTTGGCGTTTTCTTCATAGAGTGATGTGTTGATGATCTAAGGATGCTTATATATAACAATCAGTAGTGAAATTTAATGCATACGTATAACCTAATGATTATTTTTTGATGGGGTTGTTATGTCATTCAAAGTGTTCATTGTTTCGTCACATTTTCTTCACACACATGATTGCACCTTTTTAGTCTTTTTCCTTTTAATCATTCTACATAGTGCACACACTTATTTGAACTTATGCAAAGTCGTTTCATGCCTAAGGTTTCTTAAATTTGAGGTGTCATTATGTTTATCTAGTTTCGTCAAACTCTGATCTCCAATGCATTTCTCAATTAAATATACATCTTAGCAGGATTGAAATAATTTAAGAAAAAGTGAATTTTCAAAAAATTTGTTTCTCGTCTTGAAGTAATACATTTTAGTGAATGAATACGAGAAAAAAGATTTTAATTTAAACAAATGCATAAATTTTATAAATCATAAAATTTTGTTTAAAAATAATGTTTCTTTTGATAATTTTGTACTTGAGGTGATTTAAAATAATTTTAATTAAAACCCATTAATTAAAATTCAATCTACTTTTTGAAAGGATGTACTTAAAACCACCAAGACGACCAAACAAATTTGAAATTGAGCAAATGCGCAATTTTTTTAGTAAGCCATGAACTTAATTAAAAAATAATGTTATTTTTCTCAATGTGATATTTTTTACAAAATAAAATAAATTGTTTAAGGCTTTCCTAATTTTAATTTAATTTGTAGGATTAAAGGTAAATTAATGATTTTCAATTTGAGCAGAACATCCAAAACATCATTAACATTTTTTTTTACTAGGTTCATGTTAAATTCTCATTAAATTAATGTTAGTGGTGTTTTATAAAACAAATAGTATTGGTAAGGTGTAAAATACTCCTTGGTTGTATTAATATTTTTTATGGTAGAATTTTAAAATTTCATAAAAAAACATTTATTCATTATACAAGTCTCTTGGATCTCCTTGTATGTCGTCATGTCTGATTTTCCTTGTCAAAGATGATAATCATTCCCCACTGGCCCCCATCTAATATGTAGCATTTTCTGGATGAATTTACCAATTGTATTTCTCACTCCCAAGATCCTTCTTCTTATGATCTATCCAATATTGCAGCCACTTAGTGCTTGATGCTTCTCTTCCCAATGTACCTACATATCACCTACTCTCTATGAAGCTACTAAAGTAAAACATCAACTTAAAACTCTTCTAGAATCTAGTCATATTCAACCCAACTCCTCCATTTCTAGTTCCCAAACCTTCGTTATCACAAAAATGATACCAAAGAATGGAATTTAGTCATTGATTACCATATATCAACAAAGCCACCATCAATAATCATTATCATTTTCCATGAATTGATGGCCTCTTAAATATGTCAAGGGTACCAATTTATTTACAAAGATAGACCCGGCTATAGGTTATCACGAAGTGTGCATTAATTCCAATGACACTTAAAAAACAACATTCCAAACAAAGTGTGTCTTATATGAATGGATAATTTTGATTTTCAAGATCACTAATGCACTTACTACTTTTATGAGGTTGATTAATGATATTTTTCGCCCCTACCAAGGCCATTTTGTGGTGATTTATTTGGATGACATTTTAATATTTATCCAACCATGGGAAAAGAGCCAATAACATGTTAATTTAGTGTCAAAACTACTACGCCCTCGCAAATTGCAAGTAAAATGAAAAATTTCATTCTTTTGACAAACTTACATTCAATATATGGGGGG
>JZKD02S0372008.1:6968-18629 GCA_000966675.3 Picea glauca | reverse complement strand
CATCTCCTACCTCTTTCTCTCTCGATTTGTGAATCAGTGGAGTGTTGATCCAATTCCATGTGTCCCTTCTATATCCAATGGTCTGGATTCAAATCACTCTTCGTGACTTCGCAAAGATCTTTGTTTGAGATAGAAAACCTTCTAGAGTTCCAACTCCCGGATCTCCTGATATTCTGCCACATATATCCTTCGATGATGGTCTATTTTTACAATCTTCGAGACTTCTTAAGTCCTCGACCACCTTTTGCACACTTAGCACAATTTTCTTCTCGAGAATTAAGTTGTTCTCAAACTTCTTCTGCACTCCTTGTAGAGTTCTGCGCAAACTCTTCTATGACTTTGGTCAGCTTGAAAACTTCCAAGGTTCTCAGTTCCTCTATGTCCTTTGGTGGACTTTCTCTTTCCCTCCTGGCAAGTTAATGCCCTTCCTCTTGAGATTGTAAGATGAACTTACAATATCCTTGGTGCACTCGTGGCACTCAACTAATATTTTCAACGATTTCTCCCTTCTCCTTCCTGAAGGTCTTAAGGCATTTCCTTTCCTTTGTCAATGCACTCTTGCAAAGCCTTCCTTCCTCAGAGTGTTCAACAACCCCAGGGTTTTCTTAAGAATTCCAACACTTCCAAATTTTTTTCTCAAGTACGCTCTTGTACTTACTCTATGCCCTCCTGACAGAGTGTTCATCAACTCTACATTGTGTTTCCTGCCACACAATCTTTCTTTCCAAGGTACTTAACCACCTAGAAATTTCCTCCCGAGTCTGTGAATTATCCTAGTGTTCCCTCCTAGCAACTTCTCTTCTAACTCCACTGAGTTTCGACACACACTCTTTGCGTCGGCCCATAGATTTTCCACCCTCTGTCGCACACTCCTTTCACTTAGCCTAGAGAACCAAACTTAATCCAACATACTCACAGATAAAAAATTGCATTTCTATCCCTGCAAATGATTTCTAACATACATATACAACTCAAATGCATATGAATGACATTCACAACAAAGTATCCATACATCCATTTCACAGAAATTGATAAATAGGAAAAAATGCTCCTTTTCTATTAATGGTAGAATATCAAATTACAAATGGGTGAGTCTGAACTATGACTGAGTCTTGGCTCTCTGTGTTACTCTCCCTATATCCTATGCATTTCTACTTATCCCCTATGTCTTTCTACTTATCCTATATATCTTTTTACTGGCAACAATACAAGTGTTTTATACAAGAGGGGATCAATGAACTTCCCTCCAAGCTAATCTAGTGGTGTATAATCACCATTCAAAAACGCCTGACTACCGAGGCAGATTACAATGATGAAAATCTAATCCAAATTGGATGCAGATCCCTTCTACCATCAACCACTTAATGGTGACCTTATCTTCAGCATGTGCGAAGACACAACTTGTCTCTTCCAACTTGTCAACATTAAATTCCCTGATCACGCTTAGATTCTCAAAGGAAAAATGAGAGGGCAACGCCTCTCCCTTCCTTGAATGTGCACCACTCGTGCTAATCAACTAGTGCTTTCTAAGGTGGAGCGATGCTCCTGCATCAATATGATTGACACAAAGTGGGTGTTCAGAAATAAATTGAATGTTTTGATTGGTATGTAAAGGATACAAACAGGTTGAAGGAATCGACTTTGAAGAGACATTTTCCCCAGTTTCCAGAATGGAAACAATCCGATTGCTTTTAGCTTATGCATTCTCCAAGAATATTAAAGTGTATTAGATGGACATGAAATTAACTTTTCTGAATGGGGAACTTAAAGAAGAAGTCTACATCGAACAACCAGAAGGATTTTAGTTGTCAAAGAACACAGATTATGTGTGTAAATTGAAGAAGGCCTTGTATGGTCTAAAACATGCTCCTAGAGCCTGGTACTCTAGACTAGATAAATATCTACATCAAGTAGGTTTTGGAAAAGGAAGTGCAGACAACAACCTCTACATCAAGGTAACTCAAGATAGTATTTTATTAATTGAAGTTTATGTTGATGATATTATTTTTGGAAATAATGATGACAGGTTAAGGCAACAATTTGCAAAGGATATGTAGAATGAATTTGAAATCTCATTACTCGGAGAACTATTCTTCTTTTTGGGTCTTCAGATATGTCAAAGGAACCAAGGAGTTTTTATTTCTCAAACTAAGTATATCAAAGAAATGCTAAAGAAGTTCGGAATGGAATATTGCAAACCAGTTACCAGTCCTATGCAAACCAGTTGCAATTTGAGCAAAAATGATGATTCAAAGTCTACATACCAGAGGAAATACGGGTCAATGATTGGTAGCTTACTACATGTGACAACATCCATACCAAATGTAATGCAAGCAGTTGGACATGTGGCACGATTTCAAGCATAACCAAAGGAATCACATGTCTTAGCATTGAAAAGGATTTTCAAATATCTCAAAGGAACAAAAGTGTTTGGATTATGGTATCCAAAAGGAAAGGATCTATCACTTATTGCCTACATAGATGCAGATTGGGTAGGTTACATTGATGACCAATGAAGCACAAGTGGAGAAACGTTCTACTTTGGTGAGTGTTTAGTATCTTTCCTAAGAAATAAACAATCATCATTATCTTTATCTTCAACTGAAGTAGAGTATATTGCAGCATCAACATGTTGTACACAAGTTCTATGGATGAAACAAATTCTGACAAATATGCAGGTTGAGTATGATGATCAGCCCATTCCAATATATTATGATAATAAAAGCACCATCAGTATCTCAAAGAACCCAATAATGCACTCTAAGACGAAGCACATTCGAATCAAGTATCACCTTCTATGGGAACACGTTGCATAAAATAACATCAGATTTGAATGTGTGGGCATAAAAGAACAAGTGGCAGACATATTTACAAAACCTCTTTAATGGGAAGCCTTTGAGAATCTTTGCTAGAGATGCATTGTGATTTCTACTCCAAAATGAATGTTTTTTAATGCTTATCTTATATGTCTTAGATGTACATGAGGAAACATCATAAAGAGGAAAGTTCAAGTTGGGAGACTAGTTTCATGAAGAGTTCATTCAAGGGGAGTATCCCCAAGGATAGTTCAGTTAGGGGGAGCAACCCTGAATGGAAAGATACCTTTTCCATTGACGAAAAAGGGGAAGAGATTTATCATATGCAAAGGTAAATTCTTGGACAAAGAGAACATAGGCATGGTTCAAGGGGGAGCGATGGTCACAGGGGGAGCATGAGTGATATGAATTCATTATTGCATCANAAAACTCAAATCCAAATGTCAATTAGCTCTGATACCACTTGATATGAAAAATATCTTTTACACAACTACGGTTGAGTTATTAAGCATGTGTTGAATAGCCAATTAGAAAGATTACTGAAAGAGGAAGAAGATATGAGAATATATCACAGCCATATAAACATGTATAGAACTGAAATGAAGCATAAAACAACAACAAACCATAACACCAATGTGATATCAAAGTTCGGCAATCTCCCCTACATCTTTGAGCCTTTGTCTCAGTGGGGGAGGCTTCTTTATTAATTCTTAAATGCTTTCAAAGTACATCAAAATTACATCAAATGGACTTCATACTCATCTCACTGTGTTCTTTCCGACCTCAAAAATCCAATGCAACTGACGGCATTGAAAGAGACTGGGTATAGCCTCCGAAAATGGCCTCCAAAATTCTCATAATTCACTGGTTTTCTCTGCATTAATAACACTATTCCACTCTATTTTACATAAAGTTGACCAACAGTGGCAAACCTTTTGGTTAAATAATGTGAGGTTGTGGGATCAAATCCCAACAACCCACGATTTCTTGGCTTGAAATCTGCAAAATATACCTTAAAGTATGGTTCGATCCACTTGTGGCATATAAAGTGATGCGTACCTTTCCACATGGCTTAACAAACCATATAATATGGTTTTAATAACCATTTAGGATTTGTTATAAAAAACGTGGCATAACCTATTTTGGGGATTTACTCACCTTTTATGGGATTTAGACACCATATTATATATATGGTTTCCATATTACATGGCATAAAATATTAATTACAAGATCATATGGTTTAAATTGATCACTTTATTGGCACACATTTCGTGGGTGTGATTTTATTAACCATATGTTAGTGGTGTGTTATTAAAACTTGGAAATGGTGCCACCCATATTCTAAACTTTAACTTAGTATTTTTTATTTATTTTTATGCCATAAAATATGGGATATGAGGTCTTTATGGTGGGATATAACCATAATATATCTACATTATAAAAATAATTTGCCACATGATTTTAACTAGTAATATGAAACCACATCATTTTCCACATGTCATGTTTCTATTACCATGTTTCCTACCCACAAAATTTCACATGTCCAACTCTGCCACTGCCAGGTCACCCTTTGACTGTTGACTTTTTGCATGTTTGTGCAGAAATTTAGAACAACATTACTTTCACATACAGATTCGGATTTTCGATCCGTTTGCACCATCGAAAATCTTGTGATGAGCACTTCGCAATCATGTCATTTTCTGAAGAATTTGAGAACTTTTATTTTTGAGCCTTTCAAGATTCCTTTGGATTACCATGACAGTCTCTCCTTGAGGTTGCACGACCTCCCGGTCTAGGATCGTTCTCAAACACCTGAGTCGGATTGACTCTTCAACTCCCTGCTAAAACTCGACAAACTCTATCACTTGTACTTCTTTCTCCAAAGTGTAGGTTCTTTTAACCTCGCGACTTTCTTCTTGGCCCCTTAAAAAAAATTGGTAGCAACACTCGCTCTCCGTGCGAGGCCCTTTCTATCACGTGACCTCGGGTTGTGTCCTAGGGCTCAACCACACAAGGTGCTTCGGGCTTCGAGATTTGAATCTCTACACATTAGCCATCTCTTATATTCCCGAACTCTGAATCACGATTTCAAACCATGCGAGGATAAACGGTCCCCGTCCCTCCTTCTGATTAACGGATATGATCAGTTCGAACTCCGGCCTTCGAGAGTTTTCACATCTCCTACCTCTGTCTCTCCCGATTTGCGAATTAACGGAGTGATGATCTAACTCCATGTGTCCCTTCCAGATCCAACAGTCTGGATTCAAATCGCTCTTCGCGACTTTACAAAGATCTTTGTTTGCGCTAGCAAACCTTCCAAAGTTCCAACTACTGGATCTCATGATCTTCTCCCATATGTCTCCTCCGACGATGGTCTATTTTTACGATCTTCGGGACTTTGCAAGTCCTTGACCACATTTTTCACACTTAGCGCAATTTTTTTCTCGAGACTTAAGTTGTTCTCGAACTTCTTATGCACTCCTTGCAGAGTTCTGCGCAAACTCTTCTGCGACTTTTCTTGGATTGAAAAATTCCAAGGTTCTCAATTCCTCTGCCTCCTTCAGTGGAATTCCTCTTTCCCTCCTGGCAGCTTAAATCCCTTCCTCCTAAGATTGTAAGATGAACTTACAATATCCTTGGTGCACTCCTTGCACTCGACTAAGATTTTCAACGGCTTCTCCCTTAGCCTACGTGAAGGTCTTAAGGCATCTCCTTTCCTTTTTCGATGCACTCTTGCAAATCCTTCCTTCCTCAAAGTGTTCAACAACCCTACAGTTCTCTTAAGAATTCCAATACTTCAGAATGTGTTTCTCGAGTATGCTCTCGTACTTCCTCTATGTTGTCTTGGAAGAGTGTTACAGAGTGTTCAACAACTCTGCGTTGTGTTTCCTCCCACACAGTATTTCTTTCCAAGTTACTTAACCACCTTGAAATTTCCTCCCGAGTCTGTGAATTATCCAGGTGTTCCCTCCCGACAACTTCTCTTTGGACTCCACTGATTTCAGACACACACTCCTTGCGTCGGCTCACAAATTTTCCACCCTCTGTCGCGCACTCATTGCACTTAGCCTAGAGAACTAGACCTAATCAAATACACTCACAGATAGAAAATTGTATCTCTATCCCTGCAGACAATTTCTAACATACATCTACATCTCAAATGCATACAAATGACATTCACAACAAAGTATCCATACATCCATTTCACAGAAATTGATAAATAGGAAAGATTGCTCCTTTTCTATTAATGGTAGAATGTCAAATTACAAATGGGTGAGTCTGGACTGCGACTGAATCTCGACTCTTTGTGTTTCTCTCCCTATCTCTTATGCATTTCTACTTATCCCCTATGTCTTTCTAATTATCCTATATATCTTTTTTTTGGCAACAAGAAAAGAGTTTTATACAAGAGGGGCTCGATGAGCTTCCCTCCAACCTAATCTAGTGGTGTCTAATCACCTTCAAAAACATCTGACTACCGAGGAAGATTACAACGATGGAAATATTATCTGAATCAGATGCAGATCCCTTCTACCGTCAACTAGTTAATGGATACCTTATCTCCAGCTTGTGCGAAGGCACAACTTGGCGCTTCCATCTTGTCAACATTAAATTCCCTAATCATGATTATATTCTCAAAGCCAAAATGAGAGGGAAACGCCTCTCCCTTCCTTGAATGCGCACCAATGATGCTAATTAGATGGCACGTGCTGAGGTGGAGCGATGCTCCTGCATCATAATCCACGGCTACGAAAATTCATGAGCTCTTTCTAATGAGCTTCCCAGCTCTATTGAAATCCTCCTAGATCCAAAAATTTCTCCTAGGGTTGTCTTTCTACTCCTCTTCTCTGCTGTTCTTGTTGTTGCATCTTTCCTTCTACTCATGCAGGTTCTTTTATGCCCAGCTTCTCCTTGCTGACCACTTCTTCTTCTAACCTCAACATCAACTCCCTTATCTCCTCTATGGATTCTTCCAGTTGGTTCATCGGTTGGCTCGGCCTATGCAATCTGCTCGGATGCAACTCTTAATGTCACTCCATGGGTGTATCATCTTAACCTCCCATGCTACTTTCATATTCTGTGACACTAACTAGCCACTCTGCTACAAAATCTAATTCCGCAGTCTCACCACTAAACAATTGTTTAGCTACCTCCTCTGATAGATTGACCCCTGTCAGTTCTTCGACTGGTTCTATTTCAACTTCCTCCAGCTGTAACTCATGTTGGTGTGTCTCCTATAGCATGGCTATTTTGTGGAATCTATCTTCTTGTTGCAGACTATCCAACCAATCCTACAGTGCCTTTAATTGCTTCTCCCATTGAGTGAGTAACTCAACTGTGTGCTCCTCTCTTGTTGGGATAGACTTCAATATATGTTCATCTTCCCCCATGAAAGTCTCAACTCATTGTCCTTCTGTTACACCTGCAATATCTGTGTTAGCTTCTCCTTGGCTGCTTGGCAGGAATATCTTGACTACTCCAACTACTAGAGCACTCCTCTAATCCTCCTCTCCTGTGGTGGAATTATTTAACTTCTCATTGTCTTCATTCACACAACTTGTAGTTCTGCATGAATCTTCATATGGATGAGACCTTTCTTCTACCTCTTCTACATCTGTCAACATCCCTTACTGACATGAACTCTCAACTGATCTCATCTCTTTTCCTTTCCCACTTGGCAATTTGGGATTCCCCCTATGCCCTCCTAGAATTTTACGACATCATCTAACCCCTTCACATTTCCCACCTGGAAACCTATAAGATTCCTCCCATATCTCTTTCCCTCGCCAATGAGGTTTTCGACATATCTCAACCACCTCCTCAACACCTGTTGTTTCTTTTGGGCCAACAACTTTCAAACATGCCACTTAGTTGTCCTTTTCAAAGGCCACTCGTATCTCTAATGCACCTTTTCTTCCTATTGCATATTGAATGCTAGCATCTCCATCCTTGCTTGGATTTCACTGATCTCCTTGTCCATCTCTACTTTTCTTTTTTGCGGGCATAATTCTCCTTGACCGTGATCATAACCTCAAATGACCATATTACTTCACTTACATCCCACTTGGTTGTTTACCATCTATTGCACACCTTGCAACAATCTCCACAAAGCATCACACTCTATCTCCCTTGCCAACATAAATCAAAACCTGGCTATGATACCACTTGGAACAGACCCCACCCCATGATAGTCTCCCCTTGGGGCTATGCGACCTCCTGGTCTAGGATCATTCTCAAACACCTGATTCAGATTGACTCTTTGGGTCCTTACTGGAACCCGACAAAAACTATTATAGGTCCTTCTTTATCTGAAGTGCAAGTCCTTTTAACCCCACGGCTTTCTTCTTGGCCCCTTGAAGAAAGTTGGAGGCGACACTCACTCTCTGTGCTAGGATCTTTCTATCACGTGACCTTAGGTTGTGTCTCAAGTTTCAACCACACAAGGTGATTTGGGCTTCGAGCTTCATGCCTCTCCACAACAACCAACTCATATATTCCCGAACTCCGAATCATGAGCTCAAACTATGTGAGTATCAACATTCCCCATCCCTCCTTCTGATCGATGACTACGATCATTTTGGAATCTGACCTTCGGTAGTTTTCACATCTCCTACCTCTTTCTCTCTCGATTTGTGAATTAGCAGAGTGTTGATCCAATTCCATGTGTCCCTTCTAGATCCAACGGTCTAGATTCAAATCACTCTTCGTGACTTCGCAAAGATCTTTGTTTGAGATAGAAAACCTTCTAGAGTTCCAACTCCCGGATCTCCTGATATTCTTCCACCTATATCCTTCGATGATGGTCTATTTTTACAATCTTCGGGACTTCTTAAGTCCTCGACCACCTTTTTCACACTTAGCACAATTTTCTTCTCGAGAATTAAGTTGTTCTCAAACTTCTTCTTCACTCCTTGTAGAGTTCTGCGCAAACTCTTCTATGACTTTGGTCAGCTTGAAAACTTCCAAGGTTCTCAGTTCCTCTATGTCCTTCAGTGGAATTTATCTTTCCCTCCTGGCAAGTTAATGCCCTTCCTCTTGAGCTTGTAAGATGAACTTACAATATCGTTGGTGCACTCGTGGCACTCAACTAATATTTTCAATGATTTCTCCCTTCGCCTTCCTGAAGGTCTTAAGGCATTTCCTTTCCTTTGTCAATGCACTCTTTCAAAGCCTTCCTTCCTCAGAGTGTTCAACAACCCCAGGGTTCTCTTAAGAATTCCAACACTTCCGAATTTTTTTCTCAAGTACGCTCTTTTACTTACTCTATGCCCTCCTGACAGAGTGTTCATCAACTCTACATTGTGTTTCCTCCCACACAATCTTTCTTTCCAAGGTACTTAACCACCTAGAAATTTCCTCCCGAGTCTATGAATTATCCTAGTGTTCCCTCCTAGCAACTTCTCTTCTAACTCCACTGAGTTTCAACACACACTCTTTGCGTCGGCTCATAGATTTTCCACCCTCTGTCGCACACTCCTTTCACTTAGCCTAGAGAACCATACTTAATCCAACATACTCACAGATAGAAGATTGCATCTCTATCCCTGCAAATGATTTCTAACATACATCTACAACTCAAATGCATATGAATGACATTCACAACAAAGTATCCATACATCCATTTCACAGAAATTGATAAACAGGAAAAACTGCTCCTTTTCTATTAATGGTAGAATATCAAATTACAAATGGGTGAGTCTGAACTACGACTGAGTCTTGGCTCTCTGTGTTTCTCTCCCTATATCCTATGCATTTCTACTTATTCCCTATGTCTTTCTACTTATCCTATATATCTTTTTACTGGCAACAATACAAGTGTTTTATACAAGAGGGGATCAATGAACTTCCCTCCAAGCTAATCTAGTGGTGTCTAATCACCATTCAAAAACGCCTGACTACCGAGGCAAATTACAATGATGAAAATCTAATCCAAATTGGATGCAGATCCCTTCTACCATCAACCACTTAATGGTGACCTTATCTTCAGCGTGTGTGAAGACACAACTTGGCTCTTCCAACTTGTCAACATTAAATTCCCTGATCACGCTTAGATTCTCAAAGGAAAAATGAGAGGGCAACGCCTCTCCCTTCCTTGAATGTGCACCACTCGTGCTAATCAGCTAGTGCTTTCTAAGGTGGAGCGATGCTCCTGCATCAATATTATTGACACAAAGTGGGTGTTCAGAAATAAATTGAATGTTTTGATTGGTATGTAAAGGATACACACAGGTTGAAGGAATCGACTTTGAAGAGACATTTTCCCCAGTTTCCAGAATGGAAACAATCCGATTTCTTTTAGCTTATGCATTCTCCAAGAATATTAAAGTGTATTAGATGGACATGAAATCAACTTTTCTGAATGGGGAACTTAAAGAAGAAGTCTACATCGAACAACCAGAAGGATTTCAGTTGTCAAAGAACACAGATTATGTGTGTAAATTGAAGAAGGCCTTGTATGGTCTAAAACATGCTCCTAGAGCCTGGTACTCTAGACTAGATAAATATCTACATCAAGTAGGTTTTGGAAAAGGAAGTGCAGACAACAACCTCTACATCAAGGTAACTCAAGATAGTATTTTATTAATTGAAGTTTATGTTGATGATATTATTTTTGGAAATAATGATGACAGGTTAAGGCAACAATTTGCAAAGGATATGTAGAATGAATTTGAAATCTCATTACTCGGAGAACTATTCTTCTTTTTGGGTCTTCAGATATGTCAAAGGAACCAAGGAGTTTTTATTTCTCAAACTAAGTATATCAAAGAAATGCTAAAGAAGTTCGGAATGGAATATTGCAAACCAGTTACCAGTCCTATGCAAACCAGTTGCAATTTGAGCAAAAATGATGATTCAAAGTCTACATACCAGAGGAAATACGGGTCAATGATTGGTAGCTTACTACATGTGACAACATCCATACCAAATGTAATGCAAGCAGTTGGACATGTGGCACGATTTCAAGCATAACCAAAGGAATCACATGTCTTAGCATTGAAAAGGATTTTCAAATATCTCAAAGGAACAAAAGTGTTTGGATTATGGTATCCAAAAGGAAAGGATCTATCACTTATTGCCTACATAGATGCAGATTGGGTAGGTTACATTGATGACCAATGAAGCACAAGTGGAGAAACGTTCTACTTTGGTGAGTGTTTAGTATCTTTCCTAAGAAATAAACAATCATCATTATCTTTATCTTCAACTGAAGTAGAGTATATTGCAGCATCAACATGTTGTACACAAGTTCTATGGATGAAACAAATTCTGACAAATATGCAGGTTGAGTATGATGATCAGCCCATTCCAATATATTATGATAATAAAAGCACCATCAGTATCTCAAAGAACCCAATAATGCACTCTAAGACGAAGCACATTCGAATCAAGTATCACCTTCTATGGGAACACGTTGCATAAAATAACATCAGATTTGAATGTGTGGGCATAAAAGAACAAGTGGCAGACATATTTACAAAACCTCTTTAATGGGAAGCCTTTGAGAATCTTTGCTAGAGATGCATTGTGATTTCTACTCCAAAATGAATGTTTTTTAATGCTTATCTTATATGTCTTAGATGTACATGAGGAAACATCATAAAGAGGAAAGTTCAAGTTGGGAGACTAGTTTCATGAAGAGTTCATTCAAGGGGAGTATCCCCAAGGATAGTTCAGTTAGGGGGAGCAACCCTGAATGGAAAGATACCTTTTCCATTGACGAAAAAGGGGAAGAGATTTATCATATGCAAAGGTAAATTCTTGGACAAAGAGAACATAGGCATGGTTCAAGGGGGAGCGATGGTCACAGGGGGAGCATGAGTGATATGAATTCATTATTGCATCA